>SJYT01028636.1:100883-252165 GCA_006410635.1 Cephalophus harveyi | reverse complement strand
GACAATATACAGCCTTGACGCACTCCTTTTCCTATTTGGAACCAGTCTGTTGTTCCATGTCCAGTCCTAACTGTTGCTTCCTGACCTGCATACAGATTTCTCAAGAGGCAGGTTAGGTGGTCTGGTATTCCCATCTCTTTCAGAATTTTCCACAGTTTATTGTGATCCACACAGTCAAAGGCTTTGGCATAGTCGATAAAGCAGAAGTAGATGTTTTTCTGGAACTCTCTTGCTTTTTCCATGATCCAGCGGATGTTGGCAATTTGATCTCTGGTTCCTCTGCCTTTTCTAAAGCCAGCTTGAACATCAGGGAGTTCACGGATCTAGGATGGTGGTCATGATAGAAAAAAGTGGACAAATTCAAAAACATTTACGATGTAAAATTATCAAACTAAGTGCCCAACAGCAGGTGAATGGATAAAGACAATGTGAGAGAGATATACACACCATGGAATGTTATTAACCATAAAAAAAGAAGGAAATTCTGCCATTTGTGACAACATGGGTATTCCTTAAAGAAATGATGCTAATGAAATAAGCCAGGCAGAGAAAGACAAATTATATGTGTGTGTGTGTGTGTGTGTGTGTGTGTAGATCTTATATATATATGTAGAATCAAAAAAAAAAAAAAACAAATGAAACCAAACTCAAAAAAAGCGAACAGATGTGTGTTTACTAGAAACATGGTTGGGGTGTGGAGGAAATAGATGAAGGTGTTCAAAAGGCACAAACTTCCAATTATAAGGTAAATAAACTCCAGGGATGTCCTGTACAACATGGTGACTACAGTTAACACTGCTATATGATATAGATGAAAGTTACTGAGCTGAAATCCCATCAGTTCTCATCGCAAGGGAAAAAATGGTTTTGTAACTATATGAGATGGATGTTAACAAAACTAATCATTTTGTAATATGTGTGTGTCGTTATGCTGTATCCTTTAAACTTACACAGCAAGTCATTATGCTGTGTGTCCATGATATCTCAATAAAAATGGCAAAAAGCAAAAAATCATCAGGGCTAGGTGATGGATTAGATATAGGAAGAGAGAGGGAGGAGCTTATTTAACTGGAGATAAGAAAGATTAGAAGAGATCCAGTTGGGTACAGAGGGAGATCACAGACTTGCTTTTGCACATGTTGAGTTTGACTCACCTTTGGGATCTCCAAGCAGATATGCTACATAGGCCTTTGGAGCTGAGAGACTCTGTGTAGCTCAAGATATAAAAGGTAAAGTATATCCATATAGGTGGGAATTGAATTAATTGGCTAGGATGAGAGAATACTGAGGGAGAGAACACAGGGTGGGAAAAGAAGGGGGCCTAGGACAAGTCTGTGGACAAGGGACCATAATATTTAACAGCAGAAGAGGATGAACCTTAAGAGAAATTAAGGAGAGACCAGCGACAGACGGAAAAGCAGAATAGTGTTTTTAAGCAATGAAAGAACATAATTTAAGAAGGAAGAAAAGGGACTCCCCTGGTGGAACAGTGGATAAGAATCTGCCTGACAATGCAGGGGCCACAGGTTCAATCCCTGGTCCAGGAAGATTCCACATGATTCAGAGCAACTAAGCCCATCGCCACAACTACTGAGCCTGCATGCTTCAGCTACTGAAGCCCGTGCACCTGGAGCCTGTGCTCCGCAAGAAATGCCGCCACTGTGAGAAGCCCACGCACCACGACAAAGAGCAGCCCCCACTCACCACTGTAACTAGAGAAAGCCCGCACGCAGCAACAAAGACCCAGGGCAACCAACATTAAATAAATAATAAAAATAAAATAAAATAAAAGGGAAGGAAGAAATAAATAGCCAGTGGCAGCAAGTACTGACGAGGATCCATTTAAGATGAAGATGGAGAAATATCCATCAGAAATTGAGGTGCCCTTTCATGATAGCATCCCATTTTGGGTCCTTTCCAAACACAGGTTATGACTTGTCCCCATGACCATCCAGGGTTCAAAACAGACTTGAACTCTCTGGGAAAAACCAACCATTTATGAGATCCTGAACACTAGGGCTGTTTTCAACATGACAGTTTGAGGCTTCAGCTAAGCCTGTAACTTTCTGGAGCCACCACTACACCCTACATACCAAGAAATCCTATCTCCTGAGATTGGTTTCCTCTAGATCACAGATGGCAAGTATGTGGCATGCCTATCCACACCCATCAAACCTGGGTCCACATCAGTTCAGTTCAGTCACTCAGTCGTGTCCAAGCTTTTGTGACCCCATGGTCTACAGCATGCCAGGCTTCTCTGTCCATCACCAACTCCTGGAGCTTGCTCAAACTCATGTCCATTGAGTTGGTGATGCCATCCAACCATCTCATCCTCTGTTGTCCCCTTCTCCTCCTGCCTTTGATCCTTCCCAGAATCAGGGTCTTTTCTAGTGAGCCAGTTCTTCACATCTGGTGGCCAAAATTTTGGAACTTCAGCTTCAGAACCTGTCCTTCCAATGAATATTCAGGACTGGTTTCCTTTAGACTGGACTGGTTGGATCTCCTTGTAGTCCAAGGGACTCTCAAGAGTCTTCTCCAGCACTACAGTTCAAAAGAATCAATTCTTCAGCACTCAGCTTTCTTTATGGTCCAACTCTCACATCCATACATGACTACTGGAAAAACCAGAGCTTTGACTAGATGGACCTTTGTCAGCAAAGTAATGTGTCTGATTTTTACTATGCTATCTAGGTTGGTCATAGCTTTTCTTCCAAGGAGCAAGCATCTTTTAATTGCATGGCTGCAGTCACGATCAACAGTGATTTTGGAGCCCCCAAAAATAAAGTCTCTCACTGTTTCCATTGTTTCCCCATCTATTTGCCATGAAGTGATAGGACCAGAAGCTATGATCTTAGTTTTTTGAATGTTGAGTTTTAAGCCAGCTTTTTCACTCTCCTCTTTCACTTTCATCAAGAGGCTCTTTAGTTCCTCTTCACTTTCTGCCATAAGGGTAATGTCATCTGCATATCTGAGGTTATTGATATTTCTCCCAGCGATCTTGATTCCAGTTTGTGCTTCATTAGGCTCAGCATTTCATATAATGTACTCTGCATAGAAGTTAAATAAGCAGGGTGACAATATACAGCCTTGACATACTCCTTTCCCAATTTGGAACCAGTCTGTTGTTTCATGTCCAGTTGTAACTGTTGCTTCTTGACCTGCATACAGATTTCTCAGGAGGCAGGTCAGATGGTCTGGTATTCCCGTCTCTTTAAGAATTTTCCAGTTTGTTGTGATCCATACAGTCAAAGGCTTTGGTGTAGTCAATAAAGCAGAAGTAGATGCTTTTTTGGAATTTTTTGCTTTTTTGATGATCCAACGGATGTTCGCAACGTGATCTCTGGTTCCTCTGGCTGTCCTAAATCCAGCTTGAACATCTGGAAGTTCTCGATTGATGTACAGTTGAAGCCTAGCTTGGAGAATTTTGAGCATTACTTTGCTAGCATGTGAGATGAGTGCAACTGTGTGGTAGTTTGAACATTGTTTGCCATTGCATCAGACATCACTAATTGACTAGAAGTCCCACTGAAAAATGTGTGTCTCTGGGGGTCACTATGTCTACATGCCATGTTCCAGGATGGAGGCACACCTCTGAACCCTGGACCCCCTGCCCACCTCATTGTCCCCTACTCCCCATCCTCTCCTGAGGAGATGGAGATGAGACACGTCATGCCACATCTCTCTGTCCCTGACTGCACTCAGCCGTCAGCCAAACTGTGGCATCTGTTTCCAATACTGATGTAATCTGCAGTTATTTGCTTTGGAAGTCAAAGCCCAAGACTGTCAGCTTTATCTGGAGAGCAGGGCCCGCTCCTCAGAGAATGCAACAGCTCTGCACAGCAGAGTCGTGTCTGTTTGGTTTGTCCTGGGGGACATGAATACACCGGATCCTGCCCCGCACGGACGAGGCGCGTGCCTCCTCGCCAGTCTGATTTGGGAGGATAATAAGCTAAAGAAAGGAGCAGACGATCATGGAGGTTTATTTGCAGTGTGTATGGTGTATATTTAGCCATCTTGTGACTGGACTGCTAGTGCTGTGTGGCAGTCGCCCTTGGGGAATTCAATCCTGGAGAGAGTAGAGGTGGGACAGATCTGGGAGAGAGGAAGGAAGGGCTTAAAATGCCACTTGCAGGCACAGGAAGAAGGAGCAGACCAAATTTGTCCAAAACGCAAGCAGCCAAGGACAGTAACATGGAATAGACTAAAATTGTGTAAGAAGGGACATTTTTCTTAACCATCTGTAAACAGCCAGATGTAGGAGTGTGAAGTCCCCTCTTCTTCCCTTCCTGGCCACCTTCAATAAGCCTGACAGGGGTAGCAGCTCAGAAAACCTGAATTCTAGCCCTGGTTGGCCATCAGCTGGAAGCCAAGTCTCCGCTCTACAGAACGCAAGGGCTAGAGAGGATGAGCCCTAGGATGCCATGACCAACCCCTCAAGATGGAGAGAGGCAAGCAGGGGCTGTGCGACGGGTGCCTGAGGCGGGGGGTGAGATGCCGGCGGAAACGGTGGGGAGGGTAAGTCCCTGGAGTCTGGAGGTTAGGACTCTGCTTCCACTATAGAGGGCACAGGTTTATCCCTGGTTGGGGAACTAGGACCCCCTCAAGCTGCACAGTGTGGCCAAAAAGAAAAACTTTAAAAATCTTAACTAGAACATTCTGCAATCATTACAAATTACGGGACTGATGTCACCCAACCAAAAAAAAAAAAAAAACTTGTCCTAAAATGTACGTAAACACGAAAATAATCTTTAGAGAAGCACAAATCACGATGCTAATCTATATTAACTGAGAGTAAAGGTATCTATCACATCCTGTGGGAATTCAGCAGCCTCTCGAGGCAGCCGCTTGCTGTCAATCAGGTAGCGGTGGGAGGGGTGAGACCAACACCCAAGGGGGAAATGAGAACCCAAGCCGGGCCTCCATGGCTCCTGAGGACCCCTCTCACCCTGTACTACGAATCTCAGAAACCGGTGCTGCCAGAGAAAGGAAGGTTTTCTATAGGGTTTTTGTTGTTGCTGGTTTTGATTTGTTTGGGCTTTTCATCTCTGGGATGGTCCACCCCAGCCCGAGGCATCAGGGGGTGAGTAAGGACACCACAGGTCCTCTGGTGGCCAGTCCCAGGGGGTCCCCCCTCTTAGAACATGTCTGCAGCTTTAGGCAGAAGCCCGAGAGATAGTCCTGTCTGACCATAAACTTCTAACTCTAGAATGCAGAGGCAGAAGGGGGCCTTAAAGCATCCCTAGTCCCAGAGCAGTCCTATTTCCACCATGTTTTCAAGTTGGTAGCCCCCTGAGCTATTTCAGTAAGGCTCTGGATTCCAGGATCACGGAGGGTTTGAGTTTCAGGGAGAATCTTGCTTCTCGCATGTATTCACCCTGTCTCCCATATCAGAACCAAACGCCTCATCCCTATCAAAAGGCAAAGAGGATTCTGACTGTCTTGGTGTGATCTGAAGAGTATCTCGCTCATCACTTGCCAGAACTCCGCCCTAGCTCTTCATTACTTTGTGGTAAAGTATATTCTTCTGTAAAATGAAAGGAGGTATCAGTCAGGAAAACAGAACTCCCTCGGGGGAAAAACCCCCTAAATTAGAAATTACACAAAGAGGCATCTGAGGGGGGGCAGTTCTCCACTCTTAACTGTCTTCACCACTTGGATTCTTCAAATCAGAAGAGACTTTTCACATTGTATCATCCTTTGATAAAAGAGCAGGTTAGACCCAGAGAGTATGTTCTTAAGCAAGATCACACAGCACACTGAGAACCAAGACTGGGGCCCCCTAGACCCTCTGCACATTTTGAAGAACTCTTACAGTTTAAAATTCTAATCCAAGACTCCATGCCTTTGTTTTACAGGCAATACGAAGCATCCCCACCAGAAGCTCACTTTTAAATTTTCTCTGCTGGCACTAGCACCTGTACAACCAACTCTGTGCAAAAGGGAATCATCACTGTAAGCACACTTGGTGTGTCCGAATCGAGACACGCAGAGCTTGGGCTTGGGAGCTTGACGAGTCCCACACCAGCGCAAACCCTGTCCGACTGTTAAGCGCGTTACCTGCGGGCTTCGTTTGTTTTCTTCACGGAACTTAGTCCTTTGCTTTGGCGCTCCTGCCCCCTAGTGGCAGCAAACTTCACTGCAGCCATATTCTTCAGACAAACGAAAGGGAAATTGAGTTGAGACTTTTCTGAAGCGGAATAGAGGCAATACGTATCCTTCTCTAGAAGAGAAGGCTTGATTATGATGGTGGGATTTCTTAACCTCATATACAAAAGCGTGACTAACTAGACGTTAGCCTGCAGCGGATCTGAATCTGCGGAGACGGGAGGCCAGAGCACCAAGGATCCTAGGCTGGAGATAGATTATATAACTGACTCAAGGACTCGTGAGCTCTGAGAATCTGATGGGGCAGGGATAAAGGGACCTAAAATAGCAAAAGAGAGGAATATTGGCACATGGTACCCCCAAAATAACACTGGCATGAATGAATTCAAAGTCTTGCCCCCTAACTTTACCCAAGCTCTGTCCAATATTTAAAATACTGGTCCCCGTTCTGCTTAGCTAATGCCTGCTCCTTTTGCCCATCTCTGCTCAGCACTTCCCTTGCCTCAGCAGATGACATGGTCCTCTTTATATGCTGTCATAGCTCTGGGTATGTATCCTTCATAAGAACTTTCACAGTCCCTAAGTCTGTGTTTCTCTGATTATTTTCATGCCCACACTAAAGCGTAAGTTCCATGAGGACAGTCACTGAGGCTATCTTGTTGACTACTGAATCTGTCTGAATCTGTGCCCTTAAACTAGTGAGTAACACAGAGGAGGCCCTCAATTAATGCTTTTCAGTAAAATTAGCAAAATCACAAGGGCTGGTTGAATGGCTGGATGATAGCTGTTTACAGAGTTAAAAAGTAAACCTCAATGGAGAAAGCAGGTGATCTACTTGGGTTTTCAGGGCTATGCAGTGCAGGCTATGTGATCAGTGCCTTTCTTGACATGTCTTGGGATCCCTCCGAACCTATAAAAGGCACAAAAATCTTCTGAGACTAGAGACCACCCTTGACTGTCTCCCCAAATGGTCACCATTACCCTTGGGGCAGGTAGCTGGGCAGGTGTCTTTACCATAATCACATTTGTTAACGTTCAGCCCCCACCAGCTCGGCTTTCATTCCTGCCATGGGGGGGAAACCAGCCCAAGAACAGAAGACCAGCAGATTAAGTTGCTACATGGACATCAGAAGACCTGACCTTCAGAGCTGCCTCTCTGTGTGATCTTAGATGGTGCCTTTCTTCACAGGCTCTCTGTTGTCCCATTTCCAAAGTTTTGGGGTGTGCAGCATCAAAGCCACTGGTTCTCAGGTGTCAGAAAACCCAACCTAAACTGTCCTAAGGAGGCAAAAGACGGATACATATTACTCATGAAATCGAAGTCATGGATTCAGAATTGACTAGTCCAGGATATCAAGCAACTTCCTCCCAGCCTGGTCTCTCTCCTCCATCCTTCAGCACTGCTTCCCTCCTGTGTTGGTTCCCTGTTGGTTCCCTTTCTGGAACGTTCCTTTTATATGGGGATCTCCAGCAGCTCCAGGCTTTCATCCCACAGCAGAAAAACAGAGGGGCTTTCTCTGGACTGCCTCATGGGTGCCCTTGGGCCACATGCCCACACATGAGCCACTTGCTGTGGTTGGGAGAAGTTCTGGGCTCCACCAGAATCACGTGGATTGACACAACCAGAGACCAGGCACCCCCAGGGGTGATGAAGGAAGTACTCTCAGAATGTGAGCGAATAGTTGCTAGACATGCAAAATCAGAAATGGCACTGCAGAGTAAGTGATCTTGAACGCTTCGACTAACCTTATGTGACTCTGATTGGATGACAGGGAAACGGAAGGAAGAATAAAGCCATGGACATGCTCTAGTGTTAACCCAGCCTCAGACTCTTTCAGAAAGCTGAAACGCCAAATAAGACCCCTCACCCATTCTGAAGGGAGAGAAGGGGTGATGTTAGCAACCCCTAGAAAGCAAGGAGTAATGGTGACCCTCTAGAAGCCAAGGAGCAGAAAATGAATGGCATTTTGATAACACGAAATGGAACATTTCTATTTCCCAAAAAGATAGACACTGTCAGTGAGATTCATAAAATTAAAAAAAAAATCTTATTAAACTTTCCCTTTCACTGCTTCTTTGTATCTCTGGTTGAAATGGAGCAGGATGCAGGTTGCCATGGTGACAGCTGAATTTTTTAAATAACAGGGCTCTGGAGCTCTGGCTGCTGGCTGTACCCAACCCAGGCAAGAAACGGTGGGGAAAAGAAGAGAAGCAAAGTGAGAAAAAGATGAAAGCTCCTGGGCTCATCCCAGGACATGGTAACTTCTCCAACTTGTTCTCCTTGTACTAAGGATAAGGCCCCCAAGTTGCAGACTCTGGCTTCTTCAGAGAATAAGAGAACGTAGAACCCAAATGCCTGAGGACAGGACCTCAGAAGTCACTCTGTCCATCCCCTCCCTGATTTTCTCTTGTGACAAAGGGATTTCTCCTACATATACGCTCCTTCCCATGAGCAACAAGCCCAGCCCAGCCCATCCATGCTTTAGATGGGCCGTGGAAAACTGATCCTAAGAGAAATGTCCAGAGACATCCTGAGATCAAGAACCCATAGGACTTTTAAGTGAAAGAGGAATTTGAGGTTAGGAGACCAGTAGCTGCCAATTCAAAACAGCCCTGGCCACAAATTCTGGTTCTGCTCTTCTCTCTCTAGAACCATCTAAGAATGAGATGGAGAGATTCCAGAAGTGGTGAGTTCCCCATGCCTGGACATACTCAAGCCTGCATAGTCCAGCAAGGAGCTAACTGACAGCGATGTTTTTAAATAGTTCCAGGCATCAGAGAGTCAAGACTCAGCTGAGGACAGCTTCAGTGAAGCAACACAGCAAGGCCTTCACAGAATCTTTTAAACTCCAGGCCAAGGAAAGGGGAAGCCAGAAACTAAGCCTGGAAGAGCCACCAGGAAGCCAGAAATCTGCTCTGATGGTCTCAGCTCAGAGAGCCTTTCTCTCTGCCCAGCTGACCCCGGAAAGGACTGTATTTTTGGCTGGCCCCATCCATTGTCTCCTGACCAAACTGGCAGGCTACCAAGGCCATGAGGTGTTTGTCAGAGAATGGTTTCTAGACGCTAAATAATAATAGTAATAATAATAATAAATACTAAGTTTGTTCCTCTAAGTTAGGAAAGTGTCAGGATTACTAAAACTGAGTGAGTCTGATCTTCCCCCCAGAAGCTGGCTGACCTGAGGCCTCAAGACAAAGGAGAAGAGCCAAGGAGTTGGGACCCCTGGGCCTGCAACCTGTAGATCCATGACCTGAATCCCCACCCCTGTCCTGTACTGCAGGAGTGATGATCCAGCAGCTTGGGGTCGAGCGGTCCCCTTCAGATTTCTTCCCCAAGAAGATTGGAAGGAGCAGAGGGAATGAGAGCATCGTAAGAAAGAGATAAAAGCCAGACTCAGAGCAAGGGGAGGTGGTCTCACATTTATACCTCCAGGCCACCCTCCTGTGCCTTCAAGAACAGGGTGAAGAACTCGAAGGCCCCCAGCCCTGAGTCCAGCCAAAGGAGGTCACCCGGCACTGGCCCTGGGTCACCTTGGCACTTCCCAGACCTACTGAGGGCTTCTCTGGTGGCTCAGTGGTAAAGAATCCGCCTGCAATGCAGGAAACAGGAGACTCACGTTCGATCCCTGGGTTGGGAAGATCCCTGGAGGAGGTTATAGGCTCCCACTCCAGTTTTCTTGCTGGAAATCCCATGGACAGAGGAGCCTGGTGGGCTACAGTCCATGGAATCGCAAAAGAGTTGAACACGACTTAACAACTAAATGGCAACAAACCCACTGGCCTCTTTCCAAGGGCAAGGTTAGATTCCAAACCCCTACATGCCCTCATAAACCCTCCTCCCATACACACACACACACACACACACACCCCCACACACACACACCTGGAACTGGAGACAGAAACATAACGCTGGTTTGTCCACATGTGAACCAGGTCCTAGAGGATGCCCAGAGTCCATCAACAGAAAGGGACTGGGAGACCAGAGGTTAGTGGCATGGAAAGACTTACTTTTCACCACATGCCTTTTTATAGAATGTTTCTCACATGCATATACTGCCTTTTCAAAGAACTAATTCTGCTCTCCTTTCTGGAACACAAAAACAGACTCTGTTCTTTGTCCTGGCCACCTGAAGTCAGGAAAACTAATTTCTAGCTCTTTTCTGCCACTAATACTGAAGCAGTGTGATGTCAGGCTGGTCTTACCCATCCTGCACTGTGGTTCCCCAGGCTGTAAAATGGGGGTGATAAAACCTACCCTACCCTACCTACCCTACCCTTCTCATAGATAATTTAGCAGTTTGATGAGATCCAACAGTAATAGCAGTAATAATAATTAAATATATTGAGTGCTCATCATGGATTATCTCAACCCTGAAACAATCCTATGAGATGGCAAGTAATATAAGCCTCAGTTTAAAAGAAAGGGACTTCCGTGGTGGTCCAATGGCTTAGACTTCTCACTCCCAATGCAGGGGGCCTGGGTTCGATCCCTGGTCAGGGAACTAGATCCCACATACCAACCCTTAAGATCCCACAAATCACAATTAAAGTTCCTATGTACAGCAACTAAAACCCAGAGCAACAAATAAATAAATATTGAAAGAAAATTAAGACTAATAAAAGACAATAAAAATAAAGCAGAGAGAAGCAGCCTTGCTCAAGTCATGCAATTACATATCCAGCCATCTGATTCCAGAGCCAACCTTTGCATCCACTAAGTGCAGTGTGACAGTTTGATATTGGCATTCATTATTCTAGATGCAGCTGCCTGTCCCAAGCAAGAGGTTTGGGTGAGTGAGTGATTAGATTGCCTCCACATGTCTGCCCCAATATCAGAGTCTCTGCCTTTGCTTAAGATTGTCTAATGAAGAGCTAGAATTTAGAGATAGGGATATTAGGCAAATTCCAAAGTAGACTCCCGGTCCTAGATGTTAGGATTTGTTTCGTGACAGGGACCAGGATTGTGGATCTGCCTCTAACAGCAAGAAGCCCCACCTGAAACTCCTATACACACGATTGTCTCGTTACTGCCCCAGCCCCACGGTCACCATGGCAACAAGGACCCAGGAGGCCAGTCCTCAATTGCTGTTCCTGGTTTGCAGAGTCTTCCCAATTCACACTTCCTCCTTCAGTCTCCTCTTCTCCCTCCTGTCGACCTCACAACCCCTTTACAACATCTATCAACTGGATAGTCACATAGCTTCCTCCTTGAACACCACCAGGGACAAGCAGCTCATGACCCAGCAGACACAAACCATTCTCATTCCACACTAACTGCTTGCAAAGTCCTCCTTCTCCTGCCCTGAAGTCTGTCTCCACATTTTGTCTAAGCTCTAGCTTTAGCGCTGCCCTTGAGGGCCTCATATCACACCTCCCCTGACAGTCCTTCAAGTAAGATTCCCAGACTTCTTTACCATTCTAGTCCGTCTCTCTTTGGGACCTGCTCTGGTTTGCCAGTATGGTGCCCAGAGCTAGGCACGGAATCTTAAGTAGATGTTTTGGGTTTCAAGGAACAAAGATTCCCTCAGGTCACCTCAAGCAAGAGGAGGTGTTTATAGCGGACTTCAGAAAAACAAGAACCTCAAGTTTCTGGCCAGCCTGACTGGACACCAGGCTGATGAGGCCTCTTGGGAAAAATAGAAATGGCAGCATGGCTGGATCTCCAGCCCGGGGACGAGAGACCTTGCTAATCCCTTAGCAGCAGAGTGACATTTGTCTTCAGGGCTCGGCCTCTTCTTCCACCACTCTTGCTGCCACCAGCCAATTCCTTATCCCCCTCCTCTTGTAGATTTTCTCTGCTTCATAGCTTCTGCTTCCTCGTTCTTGCTTCTGTTTTCTTATGGTCCCTATGTCCCCCTTTGGCCTCTACAATAGCTCCCTTGCCTGCTGTCAACCTCCTGACGTGATCCTTTTTTCCCCAGTTCAGACTTCCAGAAGAATCAAAGTGAGCGAACTTGTTCTGGTTTGGATAAAGCTCTTTAAACAGCCTATGGATTGGCAGACCTTGAGTCTATATCCAATCCACTGTGGCTAGTAAAAGTCCGGATTACATGATTTAAGCATAATGATTGTCCTTGGAAGGAGACAACGGGAGGAAGCCTGCAGTCCACTGGCCACCAACAGGTTTCTTCTTGCATGCCAACTCCATTCAAAAAATATTGGCTGGAGACTTCCCTGGTGGTGCAGTGACTGGGATTCCAGGCTCCCAATGCTGAGGGCTGGGGTTTTGTACCCTGCTCCAGGAGCTAGATCCTACATGCTACAACTAAGACTCAGTGCAGCCAAATAAATAAAACTAAACATTAAAAACATATATATTGGCTGGACTGTCACAGCAGTCCAGTGGTTAAGTCTCTGCCTTTCAATGCAAGGGGAGCAGATTGGACCCCTAGTCAGGATCTAGGGTCCCACGTGCCATGGGGTGTAGCCAAAAATTAAAAATAATGATAATAAAAATATTGACCACCTTAAAGACTTATTGAGAAGGATTCAGAGGTTACCTCTAAATGCAGCGGAATATGATGAATTAGAGTTATCTGCTGAGGCGTGCAAACACGAAGCCTCAGCCTGCATGCCAGTTACTCACCATCCTCACAGCATGTGATATGAAAGAAATGAAAGTGTTGGTCATTCAGTCATGTCTAACTCTTTGTGACCTCATGGATGTAGCCCACCAGGCTCCTCTATCCATGGGATTTCCCAGACAAGAGTACGGAGTGGGTAACCATTTCCTCCTCCAGGGGATGTTCCCAACTCAGGAATAGAACCCAGGTTTCCTGCATTGCAGGAAGATTCTTTACCGGCTGAGCCAGGGAAGCCCATGTGATCTTAGGAGGCAAACTAAGTGGAGGCGTCACTTTCATCATCCTGAGTTTACAAGGCCTTTAGAAGGACTCAGATTTCATATGCCTAATTAGACAGCTGGATCACACTACAGCTTCACAGCAAACTTAAGCCACATAAAACCTAAGCCTTTTTCATACCTGCTATTAAATCTCACTTCTCCCATTCTGTATTATGCAAATAAAGAAAAGGAACCAAACAGTTGAATTTTACACATTCCCCTAATAAAGGTCATCTTGCTTAATTTAGCCTCCCACTCCAGCCTACTAAAATCATCTTACCGTGTTTTTTTTTCTTGGCCTATTTGATAAATTGCTCATACTGTATGTATCTGCAGGCCTCTGTCCATGAAATGAAGGTTAATTGTTTACATTAACTCCTTTACAAGAGCGACACAAACATGAATTTAGATTATTTATTTTCATGGACCTACTTTGTACCTCTTGGGATACAGTTGCTGAATAATTTCAAGAAATTATTTTGGGCTAACAAATCCTTTGCATCTTTGTCCGTTGTGTGTTCAGTGAGAATAAACAAAGACAGTTGTGTTAGTTCATGGAAGTGGCTCCTTTCATAGAATAATTGCTGTCACTCACTGAGTATCAATCTAGGTCATGGGTTATCTAATACGTTATTTCTAACCCTTACAACAACTTTAAGAGGTAGGTTTTACTATCCCTTTGGGAGAGGGTGAGGCAACGGAGATATAAAGCACTGAATTATTTTCCAAGATCGCAAAGCTACGGCATGGTAGGGCTGAATCCCAGTCCCAATCTGCCTGACCCCAAATCCTGTGTCCCTTCACAGGGCCATGTGCCTTCTTCCTGTGCGTGCCTCTCTGAAACACAGCAACCCTTGCTGGAAATGAGAGAAGGCAGAGATCGGGACAGAGATGAATATAGAATAGCTACCCATGGATCACATTTTTTTAAAGTACCACTTTTTCAGGTCTTTAAAATACGATCTAGCCATGCTTCAGAATATTACACAATTGCTGAAAAGAATGAGGTAGATCTACATTTTTCATATAAAAGAATCTAAGATGTCCTGTTAAGTATGTCTATTCAAGATCCTATTTTTTAAACATCATATTAACGTAGTTTATATACAGACTTTATTTTCTTGGGGCTCTCAAATCACTGTGGTCAGTGACTACAGTCATGAAGTTAAAAGACGTTTGCTCCTTAGAAGACAAGCTATGACAAAGAGTATTAACAAGCAGAAATATCACCTTACCCACAGAGGTTCATAGAGTCAAAGCTATGGTTTTTCCAGTAGTCATGTACAGATGTGAGAGTTGGACCACAAAGAAGGCTGAGCGCTGAAGCACTGAACTGATGCTTTCAAACTGTGGTTCTGGAGAAGACTCTTGTGAGTCCATTGGGCAGCAAAGAGATCAACCAGTCAATCCTAAAGGAAATCAACCCTTAATATTCATTGGAAGGACTGATGCTGAAGCTGAAGCTGAAGCTTCAATACTTTGGCCACCTGATTCAAGGAACTGACTCATTGGAAAAGACCCTGATGCTGGGAAAGACTGAAGGCAGGAGGAAAAGGGGGCGACAGAGGATGAGATGGTTGGATGACGTCACTCAATGGACACGAGTTTGAGCGAACTCCGGGAGATACTGAAGGACGGTGAAGCCTGGCATGCTGCAGTCCTTGGGGTCACAATGAGTCAGACACGACCGAGCAATGAACAACAATTACAATTAACATAGTATGTAGGAGGTAGAGAATTATAGGTGGCTTCCTGCTTCTTTTATTTTGCCTTCCAGTTTTATTGGCATATAGCACTGTATAAGTTTAAGGTATACAGCATAATGATTCAACTTACATACATCATGAAATGATGACAATGAGTTTCGTGAATATCCACCTCATATAGAAACAAAACAAAAAATACTTTTCCCTTGTGATGAGAACTCAGGATTCACTCCAGTTTCTATTTTTAACATTTCTGTTTTGATTGAAGTTTTACATCTATGTACAGTAAACCCCCTACATACGAACCTACATATTGCAACCTTCAAGTTGAAAGCTTTCAAAGATGTGAACATGTGTTCCATCAGCGTCAGGCATGAGTGGCATTGCAGCTTGCCCTCTGTCTCCTATTGCTGACCATGCTTCAGCTCTACCATCTCCCACCTCCCCTTCCTCCTCCAGTCAGTAACTCTTCTTGCCTGTTCACTTGAGGCCAGCCCCTGTGTGCCAACTGTTTTACTGTACTACTGAACTTTTCAACTGTACTGTAAGATTTAAAATGCTTTCCTTATTTTTTGTGCTTGTTTTTATGTATTATATGTGTGAAAAGCATCAATATTATAAATCTATTACAGTACGGGACTATTTAGCCAATTGTGTTAGCTGGGCATCTAGACTAACTTTGTTGGACTTACGAGCAAATTGAACTTATGTTCTCAGAACAGAACTTGTTCATGGGTAGGCAGATCTGAGCTGCCTGTGTCTGTGGTGTCAACAATCAGAAATGCATTGTCTCACATAAGACCTAAGTTAGGCTAGGACTTGGGTCAGTGAATCCAGTGGTTGCCTGAATTATGACATCCTAGAGCATCTTTGCACTCTCCCACCCTCAGCATGAGCTCCATTCACATCATCACCTGGTGCCACAGCTGCCATTGCGATACTGTCCAGTAAAAAAGAGGCAACTATTTCTTTCTGTGTGACTCTTTTTAGCAATAAGAAGAACCTGTTCAAGAACTATCCACAGCAGACTTCTTACATCCTATTAGGCCTGCATTCCATGTCCCTGCTAACCCAATCACTGGTAAAGGGGACAAAGTTATTCATCCTGGAATGGGCAAACAATTTTTCCCTAAGACTGGAGAAGCCCATGACTTGCCTAGTCTTTGAACAATACTGGAGTTCTATTAACAAGGAAAAAGAGGGAGAAAAACTCATAAAAACATAATCAATGGTGTCACAGCTGTTCCCTAAATTAATTATGATACCATGCTCCTCTTACAAATATTCTCACCCAGCCATTCTATGCCCCTCCCTGAAACTATGTCTTTGCAGAAGTATATGTGTTTCTGAGCCACAAATACTAGGTTTAAGGACTATTTGCATTGTTATAGTATTAGCTAAAGTGCTACTGATTTTGTTACTGTTACTTATGCTGAGAGGGATACTCATTAACCTCTGTGATACTCATAAACCTATGGGAAATGTCACTGTAAAGATGACTGAAACACACTGATTAAAATCCACTGAAGATCCAAAACTTTGGTCTAGTTGATTTCAGAAACAGAATTCCGAAAGCAAGCAAGCAAATGATTTTTAGTAGTGGTAATATTTGGCTCAATTTAGCAGGATATACAGTGTTTGACAAGAAGTATTAAACTGAATAGCTTTTAGAGGAAAAATTTAAAAACAGATCAGTCTTGAATGTTTGAAGATACAGCTTTCTACAACCCTAGGGTTCAATGGCACCCCACTCCAGTACTCTTGCCTGGAAAATCCCATGGACGGAGGAGCCTGGTGGGCTGCAGTCCATGGGGTCGCTGAGAGTCAGACACGACTGAGCGACTTCACTTTCCCTTCTCACTTTCATGCATTGGAGAAGGAAATGGCAACCCACTCCAGTGTTCTTGCCTGGAGAATCCCAGGGACGGGGGAGCCTGGTGGGCTACCGTCTATGGGGTCGCACAGAGTCGGACACGACTGAAGCGACTTAGCAGCAGCAGGGTTCAATGAGCTCTTCTACCCTACTGAAAACTTAGAAGAAGGTACCTCCCTGCATTGTTCAGCCTTTTGTCCATTTGGAAAAGTCATCAAGACAAAAGTCTCAAGCCCCATGTTACAAACATGCGGAATCTCTGACATGGAACCAATAACATTTCTAGTAGACAAGGTAGCTAAGCATGACCGACAGGGAGAGAGAAGGAGAAAGAGATTTCCCAGTGCCATCAAAGCTGGACCTTCCATCTCCTGACACAACAAGATTAAAAACAAAAATAAATAAATGAGACCTAACACCACCCTTATGGCAGAAAGTAAAGAGGAACTAAAAAGCCTCTTGATGAAAGTGAAAGAGGAGAGTGAAAAAGTTGGCTTAAAGCTCAACATTCAGAAAGCCAAGATCATGGCATCTGGTCCCATCACTTCATGGGAATAGATGGGGAAACAGTGCAAACAGTGTCAGACTTTTATTTTGGGGGCTCCAAAATCACTGCAGATGGTGACTGCAGCCGTGAAATTAAGACGCTTATGCCTTGGAAGGAAAGTTATGATTTCCAGTAGTCATGTATGGTTGTGAGTTGGACTGTGAAAAAAGCTGAGTGCTGAAGAATTGATGCTTTTGAACTGTGGTGTTGGAGAAGACTCTTGAGAGTCCCTTGGACTCCAAGGAGATCCAACCAGTCAATCCTAAGGGAAATCAGTCCTGAATATTCATTGGAAGGACTAATGCGGAAGCTGAAACTTCAATACTTTGGCCACCTGATGCTAAGAACTGACTCATTTGAAAAGACCCTGATGCTGGGAAAGATTGAAGGAAGGAGGAGAAGGAAACAACAGCAGGTGAGATGGCTGGATGGCATCACTGACTCTATGGACATGAATCTGAGTGAACTCCGGGAGTTGACGATAGACAGGGAGGCCTGGCGTGCTGCAGGCCATGGATCACAAAGAGTCAGACACGACTGAGCGACTGAACTGAACTGATAGCAGGAAACTAACACAACATTGTCATGCAAACTATATTCCAATAAGAATTAATTTTTTTTAAATCTACATGAGACACCCCCTCACACTAGTCAGAATGGCCGTCATTAAAAAGTCAACAGATAACAAATGCTGGAGAGGGTATGGAAAAAAGGGAACCCTCCTATATTGTTGGTGGGAATGTAAGCTGGTGTGTTCACTGTGGAAAATAGTATAGAGATTCCTCAGAAAACTAAAAATAGAATTACCCTATGCTCCAGCAATCCTACTCCTAGATATATATCCAGACAAAACTTTAATTCAAAAAGATGCATGCACCCCTATATTTATAGAAGCACTGTTCACAACAGCCAAGATATGGAATGTCCATAGACAGATGAACAGAACCAGAAGGTATGGTATAGGAATTCCCTGGTGCTGCTGTGGATAGGAATCTGCCTGTCAACACAGGGGACATGGGTTTGACCCCTGGTTCGGGAACTAAGCCCATGCACCACAATTGCTAAGCCTATGCTCTCCAGCCCGAGAGCTGCAGCTACCAAACCCTTGTGCCGGAAGCCTGCTTGCCTAAAGCCTGTGCTCCACAACAAGAGAAGCCACCACAGTGAGAACCCCGCACATTGCAACAAAGAGTAGCCCCTGCTTGCCACAGCTAGAGAAAGTCCACACAAAGCAATGAAGACCTGGCACAGCCAAATATAAATAAACAAATATGCAAAACAATCACTTAAAATATAAAGAAGATATAGTACATATAGACAATGGAATACTATTCAGCCATAAAAAGGACAAAATAATGCCGTTTATAGCAACATGGATGCAACAAGAGATTATCATACTAAGTGAAATAAGCCAGAAAGAGAAAGACAAATACTATATGACATCACTTATATGTGGAATATAAAGCATGACACAAATGGGGACTTCCTTGGTGGGCCAGTGGTTAAGACTCCACGTTTCCACTACGGGAACATGGGTTCAGTCCCTGGTTGGGGAACTAAGATCCTGCGTGTCACATGGCACAAGCTCCCCCCACAAAAAAGTAAAATATGACACAAACAAACCTGTCTACAAAACAGGAACAGGATCACAAACATCAAGAACAGACTGGTGGCTGCCAAGGGAGAGGGGTTTAGGGGAGGGGTAAAGCGGGAGGTTGGGCTTAGCAGATGGAAGCTTTTATATATAGAATGGATAAACACCAAGGCCTCACTGTATGACACAGAGAACCATATTCAATATCCTGTGATAAGCCGTAATGGAGAAGAATATTTTTAACAGTATATATATGTGTGTGTGTGTATGTATATATATATATATAATGTGTACATACATAGATATATGTTACATATAACTGAATCATTTTGCTGTACAACAGAAATTAACACACTGCAAACTAGATATACTTCAACTTAAAAATATATTGGCAAAACTAAAGCAAAGTTGGACCCTGAGTTCACAATGATCTTCATTTCTTCCCCTAGCCATCGTCGCTCTGTCCCCTAAAACGCCCTTGCCTTGACCGGCCCCTGTGCCAGGTGCCTTTGCTTGCCCCTCCTGAGCCGCTCCCCACTGCTCTCCACCCTGCTCTGTTGTACCCCCAGGATGCCCAGATTGGAAGGATGCAGCAACTGTCTCCTCATCCTCTAACCTCCAGTTGAGTCTGTCACTGGTAAGTGATCAGTGGGAAGGAGTAGAGAGAACTTGGGAGATTTAGTCTCCAAGTTTCCTCCCAGTGGGGTCCCCAAGGGCCAGCTGCATTCTAAGGTCTCAGCTCAACTATGCAGCCTTCTCCACAGTCCTGTCTCCCCAGCTCCATTAGCCCACTCTGTCGCCTGCCCTTAGAGGTCTCAGAGTGGCAACAGAGGCCCACTACTACTAATCTGGGGTTCTGCACTATGCCTGGTAGTTTCCCTACACTCTGCCCACACTTTTGTAAATAGTTTCTTTACGAACACTTCTTGAGCTCTCCTAATTTGAGGTGCCACCTGTTTCCTGCTGATCAGTTCAGTTCAGTCGCTCAGTCGTGTCTGACTCTTTGCGGCCCCATGAATTGCAGCACGCCAGGCCTCCCTGTTCATCACCATCTCTCGGAGTTCACTCAGACTCATGTCCATCGAGTCCGTAATGCCATCCAGCCATCTCATCCTCGGTCGTCCCCTTCTCCTCCTGCCCCCAATCCCTCCCAGCATCAGAGTCTTTTCCAATGAGTCAACTCTTCGCATGAGGTGGCCAAAGTACTGGAGTTTCAGCTTTAGCATCATACCTTCCAAAGAAATCCCAGGGCTGATCTCCTTCAGAATGGACTGGTTGGATCTCCTTGCAGTCCAAGGGACTCTCAGACTTTATTTTTTGGGGCTCCAAAATCACTGCCGATGGTGATTGCAGCCATGAAATTAGAAGACGCTTACTCCTTGGAAGAAAAGTTATGACCAACCTAGATAGTATATTCAAAAGCGGAGACATTACTTTGCCGACTAAGGTCCGTCTAGTCAAGGCTATGGTTTTTCCTGTGGTCACGTATGGATGTGAGAGTTGGACTGTGAAGAAGGCTGAGCGCCGAAGAATTGATGCTTTTGAACTGTGGTGTTGGAGACAACTCTTGAGAGTCCCTTGAACTGCAAAGAGATCTAACCAGTCCATTCTGAAGGAGATCAACCCTGGGATACCTCTCTCTAATTTGATCTTGTGTAGGCTGGATGCTTTTGCTTGCTGATATATCTGTGTTCCTGACTTCCGAATCACCGCTGTGCTCGGTGGCAACAATCTCAGCCTCCAAAGTTGCAAAGAACCCACTCTACCTTCTGTAGCCAGAAGACTCCTGGCTAGTCACTTTATCTCTTTGAGCATCAGTTTCTTCATCTGCAAAATGGCAATAATAATAATAGTGGTATCCACTTACAGAGATCCCATTAGGATCAAAAATCACAGTAGGGAGTGATGGGAAGTGTGACAAACTCACACCTCAACTAAAAGGAGATAGCAACTCCTCAAATCTGAGTGACAGTTGTCTTATGGAAAGCCTGCTCACAGTTATCAGTTCTTCTGATACTTTAAGCCAAAAATCCAGATTTCTATATGAAATCTCACCTTTACTAGAATATCAGTACCATGGGGACAATAACAACTATTTTATTCATTACTGTATCCCCAGTGTCTGGAATAGTGCTGGGCACACAGAAGTGATCAAAAAATATTTGGTAAATAATTATCCCACGTTCTAGACATTAGTAACTAGTGAGTTACTTTGAACTGTGGGGCTGGAGAAGACTCTTGAGATTCCCTTGGACAGCAAGGAGATCAAACCAGTCAATCTTTAGGGAAATCAACCATGAATACTCATTGGAAGGACTGGTGTTGAAGCTGAAACTCCCATATTTTGGTCATCTAATGCAAACAGCTGACTCGTTGGGCAAGTCCCTGATGCTGAGAAAGACTGAGAGCAAGAGGAAGAGGGCATCAGAGGATGAGATGGCTGGATGGCATCACTGATGCAATGGATATGAACTTGGGCAAACTACAGGAGATGGTAAGGGACAGGGAGGCCTGGCATGCTACAGTCCATGCAGTAGCAAAGAGTCGGACACGACTGTGTGGTTGAACAATGAACAACTACAACTAGTAAGGACAAAATAAAACCAGGGGCATGCAAGTGATACGTGACCATGGGAGTGAACATCCCCTCAAATTTCGTATTCTAAGCATCTCACTCACCTCATCTCAGCCCTAAACAAAACATTCCTAATAATTGCTACTTTAGACTTCTGCTCTAGAAATAGCCACAATCAAATAGTTCTAGTAAATGATGGATCTTTTTTGAGCCCCCTCCTAATTAGATAAAGCTGTATTTTCAAGAAGTAGGGTCCAGCCGTAATTTTCAGCATTGCCACTATGCAGCCTCTAGCTCAGTTCACCTGTAGCCAGGCCCCTAATGAATATGCTCAGGGCTGAGACAGAAGTAATACAGCAACTTGTTTTAGCCCAAACAGCTCACAGATCTTCCTCTCCCTCTGCCACAGCCTGAGGATATTAATCCAGTGAGCTGCAGATTTGTTACCCAGTTATAAATGCCAAGAAGGTGGCGCTCCAGCAAAGGAATGACGCGGTAGACACACCGCAGATACATAATGTGTGAAAAACATTTCTATTTTAACAGCACTTTGCAGTGACACTAATATTGATGAAAATGTTAGCATGTATTAGATACTGTTATGCTCAGTGAAAGGGGAGGTTTGCAGGCTCCAGGTCACTTCTAGTCCAGCCACTTTTAGAGGTGTAAGAAAACATTCCCAGCTAATAGGTATTAGCCCTATGTGAAACAGGCTGGTTGGATCACATAAGACCAACACTTGACCTTGGCAAGTATCTTGTGGTGGTCACTGTAGGTTAACTGACACAACAGTCCTTACCCAATCATTCTCACCTAGTCAACTTCCTCTCCAGAGGTTCATAAGCTTTTCCCCAGACACTCTCTGGTTGGCAACGATCATGTGAAACACAGTTCATGAGTGGAACTCTGCTGAGTGAAAAAGGGAGTTCTGGGCAGAAAATGTGCTTTCCTGATAAAAGGGGCAGAAGTGTAAAGTCAGAACTTCCTGCCCTGAATTGGGATGTGATGTCTAGAGCAATCGCACAGCCATTTTAAAACCAAGAGGCACAGGAAAAGAGGACTGCAGTGACCGCAGTCTCAATGTCACTGAGCCTGCGAACCAGTACCAACAGCTACTCATGTGCAGACTGTTCAGTTCAGTCGCTCAGTCGTGTCCGACTCTTTGCGACCTCATGGACTGCAGCATGCGAGGCTTCCCTCTCTATCACCAACTCCCGGAGTTCACTCAAACACATGTCCACCGAGTTGGTGATGCCACCCCACCATCTCATCTTCTGCCGTCCCCTTCTCCTCCTGCCTTCAGTCTTTCCCAGCTTCAGGGTCTTTTCCAATAAGTCAGTTCTTTGCATCAAGTGGCCAAAGTATTGGAGTTTCCGCTTCAGCATCAGTCCTTCCAATGAATATTCAGGACTGATTTCCTTTAGGACTGACTGATTTGATCTCCTGGCAGTCCAAGGGACTCTCAAGAGTCTTCTCCAACACCACAGTTCAAAAGTGTCAATTCACTGCAGACTGAATAAATAAACATTTGTATAAGGTTCTGTAAATTGACTATGTTGTTCAGTACCAGTGAGTGCATTCTGATACTTATCTTAACCTCTCTGTGCCTCTGTGGTATCATCTGTATGATGAGAATAACAGAAACGGTAACTTTAATGAAATCTGTTCAAAGTCTTAAAACAGAACTTGGATTTACACATATGCACTATCGATACCATGTATAAAATAGATAACTAATAAGAACATGGGCTTCCCAGGTGGCACTAGTGGTAAAGAACCTGCCTGCCAATGCAGGAGACATAAGAGATATGGCATGGATGGGAAAGATCCCCTGAAGGAGAGCACGGTAACCCACTCCAGTATTCTGTTCATGGAGAACCCTATGAACAGAGGAGCCTGACGGGCTATAATCCACGGGGTCGCAAAGAGTGGGACGCAGCTGAAGCGACTTAGCATGCACGCAATGGGGACACACTGTATAGCACAGGGAACACTACTTAATGCCCTGCAGTGACCTGAACGGGAAGGAAGCCCCAGAGGGAGGGGGTATATGAATGGCTTACTCATTTTGGTGTACAGTAGAAACGAACACAACAGTGTAAAGAAACTATACTCCAATAAAAACTATTTTAAAGATGAAAGAACTCAGTACATAGTAGAGCCTTAACATTAGCATTTTTGCACACTACTGATTAAGAAGCTACTAGGCTTTTTTTTTAATACTAAGGTCATCACAAATAATGCCTGAATCAATGTAAGCAAAAGGCTAAAAGGAAACAAAGCAGATACATGTGGGCGGGAGAACAGCAGATTTGGCTTTAGAAGATCCAGGTTCTAAATGTCCAATAAGAGGGGAAGATAAACAAACAAAGGCACAGGCACTCTACAAACTACATATGCAGCCATTTAAAATGCTTGAAAATTGCTTCTCGGCCTTTTGGCTAAGATCAAGGGTAGTATCTGTTCTTGGGGCTTCCCTGGTGGCTCAGAGGTTACAGCGTCTGCTTGCAATGCGGAAGACCTGGGTTAATGCATGGGAAAGATATATAAGGATATGAGGAAATGCTTATGACAAGATGTTAAATAATAGGAAAACAATCGACACACAGACATATTACATTTAAGTAACAATCCCAACTGTATTTTTTTTTAAGTGAAAATGAAAAGGCATAAGCCAAAATAGACATAGACACACACTTATTCACTCAGTCACGTCCGACTCTTGCAACCCCCTGAACTCCTCTGCCTCCCCACCAGGCTTCTCTGTCCATGGGATTTTCCAGGCAAGAATAATGGAGTGGGTTGCCATTTCCTCCTCCAGGGGATCTTCCTAACCCAGGGGCTGAACCAGCATCTCCTGCATCTCCTACATTGCAGATGGATTCTCTTACCAGCTGAGCCATCAGATTAGCCCCTAAAATAGACATCTATAAGCTTATGGATAGTTTTCTGCTTTACGATTTTCTGAATTTTCCAAATTTTCAATTTAAAGAATATTTTGTTGCATAGTAAAATTTTTTTATAATTTAAATTTTTTCTCTTTCATACTTTTCTCCATTTTCAGAATTCCTTTGCAGTAAACTTATACAATAAAATATGTTAGTTTTTTTAAACAAGAAAACACACTTGTTGCCCAGAGGCAGATGGAATCCGACTAGTGTTTGTCGTATGGCAAGACCCAAGCAAAAAATACATTATGGTTTCTTAAAAGCTACCAACAACATAATTTTAAAATATTTTAAAGTATAACTGTGTTGTGGAGGGTAGAATTAATCATATACAAGGGCTCCCTCCTGCTTACCAAAGACATAGGCAGGTGAATTATGGTGAAGCTCAACGTATACTAGTCTGTTTTCAGTTACACTAGAGAAACTGAGGCAGAGGTGCTCTTTCTTTATCTTCCAAGAAGCTTATATGCTTCCTATGAATTTTTTTAGAATAAAAGTTATCTTTTTATTTGAGATTTTGTATTTGTGCTCCAGCTTCACTAGTTACTTGCTACATGACACAGGAGATAGATAAGGTGTGAAGCCTTTGAAAACTGCATTCCCCATCTCTAAAATTATGGATATATCTACTTCACTGGGGAAAGCTATGACCATCAAATAAAATAATGTGTGTTAAAGTACTTTATAAGCTGTAAAGCCCAGTACAAACTTTAGTGAAAAGAACATAGGCTCAGATTAGGCAGCCTTGATTAACAGTAAGTGACACTTACTAGTGTGTGATATTTCAACAAGGTATATAACCTCCCTGAGCTTCTGTTTTCTCATCTAGACATATTTCTTCATCTATGACACCTGGAGCATTGCAAACACATAATATAGGAAGGTTGTAATTATACTGTAGTCATTTCCTAGGAATAACTGAAATAGCTCTTCTACTTGTAAGGGCTGCCCCAGGAGGTAGGAGTAGGACTGCCTTCCAAAACAGTTCCTCAAAGCACCTTAATGCCAAATGAGAACAAAGAGGAACAGGCAAGGCGCTTGGTTTCCCCCTCCCACACCCCAGAGCATTTTACATCCAAGCTCTGAAATATTACTAGAAAAGAGGGCAAGGTAATCTAGATGTAAAGAAATATGGAAAAGGAACTGTGGAGGTTAATGTCTTGTGTCAATTTGACTGGCTCACAAGGTGCCCAGATACTTGGTCAAACATTGTTCTGGGTATATCTGTGAGGGTGATTTTGTCCGTCTAGTCAAGGCTATGGTTTTTCCTGTGGTCATGTATGGATGTGAGAGTTGGACTGTGAAGAAGGCTGAGCATCGAAGAATTGATGCTTTTGAACTGTGGTGTTGGAGAAGACTCTTGAGAGTCCCTTGGACTGCAAGGAGATCCAACCAGTCCATTCTGACGGAGATCAGCCCTGGGATTTCTTTGGAAGGAATGATGCTAAAGCTGAAACTCCAGTACTTTGGCCACCTCATGCAAAGAGTTGACTCATTGGAAAAGACTTTGATGCTGGGAGGGATTGGGGGCAGGAGGAGAAGGGGACAACAGAGGATGAGATGGCTGGATGGCGTCAGTGACTCAATGGACGTGAGTCTGAGTGAACTCCAGGAGTTGGTGATGGACAGGGAGGCCTGGCGTGCTGCGATTCGTGGGGTCACAAAGAGTCAGACACGACTGAGCGACTGAACTGAACTGAACATTGGAATTGGTGAAGGGGGTGATGGGATGGATTGGGAGATTGGGATTGACATATATACACTTGATAGTGTGGTGCTTAGTGGCTTCAGTTGTCGACCAACTCTTTGCAACTCCATGGACTGCAGCCCATCAGGCTCCTCTATCCGTGTGATTCTCCTGGCAAGAATGCTGGAGTGTGTTGCCATGCCCTCCTCCAGGGGCTCTCCCTCACCAGGGATTGAACCAGACTCTCCTGCACTGCAGGTGGATTCTTCACCGCTGAGCCACAGGGGAAGCCCCACACTATTGATATTGTGTATAAAATAGATAACTAATGAGAATCTACTGATTAGCACAGGGGACTCTTCTCAGTGCTCTGTGGTACCTAAATACGAAGGAAATAAGAGTAGATACATGTATATGTATAACTGATACACTTTGTTGTATGGTAGAAACTAACACCAGGGCTTCCCAGGTGGTGCTAGTGGTAAAGAACCCATCTGCCACTGCAGGAGACATAAGAGATGTGGGTTCAATCCCTGCATGAGAAAGATCCCTTGGAAGAGAGCATGGCAACCCACTCCAGCATTCTTGCCTGGAGAACCCCTTGGACAGAGGAGCCTGGTGCACTACAGTCCATAGGGTTGCCAAGAGTCAGACACACTAATGAGACTTAGCATGCACCCATGCAGACATCACACTGTAAGGTAACTATGTGCTCAGTTCCTCAGTCATGTCCAACTCTGTGACTCCATGGACTTCACCCTACCTGGCTCCTCTGTTCATGGGGTCTCCCAGGCAAAAATACTGGAATGGCTTGCCATTAAAATTTAAAAAAAAAAAAAGTGGAATTGGTGGACTGAGTAAAGCAGATTGCCCTCCCTGGTGTGGGTGGGTCTTAACCAATCAGTTGGTGGCATACATAGACTAAAAGGCTGAACTCCTAGGATTAAGATGGAATACCTCCTATCGCTGAGATGGGACTATTTTGCCCCTGCTTTTGAACTCAAAATGGAACATCAGCTCTTTCTGAGCCTTAAGCCTGTTGGCCTTCGGACTGAAACACCACCTGGTCCCTCTGATTCTCAGGTCTTGAAACTCAGACTGAAACTTCACCATTAGCTCTCCTTTGTCTCCAGCTTGCTGACTAACACCACAACTGGGACTCCATAATCATGTGAGCCAATTCCCTATAATAAATCTCAATGTATATATAATCCTATTGGTTCTTGTTTCTCTGCAGAACCCTAATAGAGGGTTAACTAACAGAGGTTTGACAGCTGGGAGGATTCAAGAAACTACTGTGTCCCTAAATCACCAAGTCTCAGTAGCCTCGTCATACGGATAGAGAGCAACTACTGAGTGTGTGTCCAGCCACCCACTGTGTCCCAACAATGCAAGCTGATAAATCATGGCCCTTCCCTTTTATCTGAGGATCGCAAATCAATACTTCCATTAGCATTAATATTATTACTCCCAAAGCACCTCCCCAAGAGCATCTGACATGTCCTCTCCCAAGCACAGAGCCAGAAGGATGATGAATCTGCCTCTGAGATCCCATTGAAAACAGCAGGAAGGGAGAGGATAAGAAGGAGAGGAAAAAAATGCAAGGAAGGGTACAGGGGAAATAAAGAGTCTGAAAAAGTAAAAAAACACTGCTTAAAGTATTAAGGGTGGACCCTGAATTTACACTTTGAACAAGTTCTCAGGTGATACTGATGTCACTCGTCCAGGAAACTCACTTGAAAACTACTGGTTTACACAATGGATGGATTCTTAGAAAGTAACATATATACATTGAGAATTCTTTTCTTCTTATTTGGGCAGGAAAAGTATAAGTAAAGAAGAGAGAAAACTCGCCTGCTACCTCACCACCCACGACCCACTGGATTCATACAGACACACACACCCACACACATGTACACTTCCCTCTTGAAAAAAAAAATCACACTATACATTTTTCTACACTCACCTCCTTTGCTGAACACATCAGGAAGCTTCCTCCATATAACTGCTACTAAATGCATAGCACGAGCATTTGTCTAGATTGATCACAATTGTGTGCGAAATCTTCTTCAGTAACTTTATTGTTTTAATTAAACATGTTCAGTGTAAGAATCAAACACTAGAGGAAAATACAAAGAAAGGAAAACTCATCTTAATTCCCACCACTCCAGAGGTTGACTCATTGGAAAAGACTCTGATGCTGGGAGGAATTGGGGGCAGGAGGAGAAGGGGCCGACAGAGGATGAGATGGCTGGATGCATCACTGACTCGATGGACGTAAGTCTGAGTGAACTCTGGGAGTTGGTGATGGACAGGGAGACCTGGCATGCTGCAATGCATGGGGTCGCAAAGAGTCGGACACAACTGAGCAACTGAACTGAACTGAACATTGGAATTGGTGAAGGGGGTGATGGGATGGATTGGAAGAGTGGGATTGACATATATATACTTAATAGTGTGGTGCTTATTGGCTTCAGTTGTTGACCAACTCTTTGCAACTCCGTGCATGGGGTCGCAAAGAGTCGGACACAACTGAGCAACTGAACTGAACTGAACATTGGAATTGGTGAAGGGGGTGATGGGATGGATTGGAAGAGTGGGATTGACATATATATACTTAATAGTGTGGTGCTTATTGGCTTCAGTTGTTGACCAACTCTTTGCAACTCCGTGGACTGCAGCCCATCAGGCTCCTCTATCCGTGTGATTCTCCTGGCAAGAATGCTGGAGTGTGTTGCCATGCCCTCCTCCAGGGGCTCTTCCTCACCAGGGATTGAACCAGACTCTCCTGCACTGCAGGTGGATTCTTTACTGCTGAGCCACAGGGGAAGCCCCACACTATTGATATTGTGTATAAAATAGATAACTAATGAGAATCTACTGATTAGCACAGGGAACTCTTCTCAGTGCTCTGTGGTACCTAAATGCAAAGGAAATAAGAAGAGTAGATACATGTATATGTATAACTGATACACTGTGTTGTATGGTAGAAACTAACACCAGGGCTTCCCAGGTGGTGTTAGTGGTAAAGAACCCATCTGCCACTGCAGGAGACATAAGAGAAGTGGGTTCAATCCCTGCATGGGAAAGATCCCTTGGAAGAGAGCATGGCAACCCACTCCAGCATTCTTGCCTGGAGAACCCCTTGGACAGAGGAGCCTGGTGCACTACAGTCCATAGGGTTGCCAAGAGTCAGACACACTAATGAGACTTAGCATGCACCCATGCAGACATCACACTGTAAGGTAACTATGTGCTCAGTTCCTCAGTCATGTCCAACTCTGTGACTCCATGGACTTCAGCCTACCTGGCTCCTCTGTTCATGGGGTCTCCCAGGCAAAAATACTGGAATGGCTTGCCATTAAAATTAAAAAAAAAAAAAAAGGAATTGGTGGACTGAGTAAAGCAGATTGCCCTCCCTGGTGTGGGTGGGTCTTAACCAATCAGTTGATGGCATACATAGACTAAAAGGCTGAACTCCTAGGATTAAGATGGAATACCTCCTATTGCTGAGATGGGACTATTTAGCCCCTGCTTTTGAACTCAAAATGGAACATCAGCTCTTTCTGAGCCTTAAGCCTGTTGGCCTTTGGACTGGAACACCACCTGGTCCCTCCGATTCTCAGATCTTGAAACTCAGGATCCTTGAAACTTCACCATTAGCTCTCTTTTGTCTCCAGCTTGCTGACTAACCCCACAACTGGGACTCCATAAATCATGTGAGCCAATTCCCTATAATAAATCTCAATGTATATATAATCCTATTGGTTCTTATTTCTCTGCAGAACCCTAATAGAGGAATCTTCACCTTAACTAACAGAGGTTTGACAGCTGGGAGGACTCAAGAAACTACTGTGTCCCTAAATCACCAAGTCTCAGTAGCCTCATCATATGGATAGAGAGCAACTACTGAGTGTGTGTCCAGCCACCCACTGTGTCCCAACAATGCAAGCTGATAAATCATGGCCCTTCCCTTTTATCTGAGGATCGCAAATCAATACTTCCATTAGCATTAATATTATTACTCCCAAAGCACCTCCCCAAGAGCATCTGACATGTCCTCTCCCAAGCACAGAGCCAGAAGGATGATAAATCTGCCTCTGAGATCCCATTGAAAACAGCAGGAAGGGAGAGGATGAGAAGGAGAGAAAAAAAATGCAAGGACGGGTACAGAGGAAATAAAGAGTCTGAAAAAGTCAAAAAACACTGCTTAAAGTGTTAAGGGTGGACCCTGAATTTACACTTTGAACAAGTTCTCAGGTGATACTGATGTCACTCGTCCAGGAAACTCACTTGAAAACTACTGGTTTACACAATGGATGGATTCTTAGAAAGTAACATATATACATTGAGAATTCTTTTCTCCTTATTTGGGCAGGAAAAGTATAAGTAAAGAAGAGAGAAAACTCGCCTGCTACCTCACCACCCACGACCCACTGGATTCCATACAGACACACACACCCACACACATGTACACTTCCCTCTTGAAAAAAAAAAAATCACACTATACATTTTTCTACACTCACCTCCTTCGCTGAACACATCAGGAAGCTTCCTCCATATAACTGCTACTAAATGCATAGCACGAGCATTTGTCTAGATTGATCACAATTGTGTGCGAAATCTTCTTCAGTAACTTTATTGTTTTAATTAAACATGTTCAGTGTAAGAATCAAACACTAGAGGAAAATACAAAGAAAGGAAAACTCATCTTAATTCCCACCACTCCAGAGGTAGTCCTTGTGGATAAACTGATGTATATTTTCAATGCATATATTCCTTTATGCATTTATAATTTTACATAAATTGAATCATATAATCCACGCTATTTTGTAACCTGCGTTTTCCACTTACAGAAAATAAGTTTTGATACAGCAAATACAATCTCAAAAATCCTTGGGAAATGTATTACATAATGGAATCACCTCTGAATTTAAAAAAAGTCCTCTTATGAAAAGAAACATTCTTCATATAGTAAATTTTTGCCTTCAGTTCAGTTCAGTCACTCAGTTGTGTCCGACTCTTTGCGACCCCATGAATCGCAGCACGCCAGGCCTCCCTGTCCATCACCATCTCCCAGAGGTCACTCAGACTCACATCCATCGAGTCCGTGATGCCATCCAGCCTACTAGTCATAAATCTACTTCATCACTCTTTAAAGTGTGTATGTGTGCGTGTGTGTGAATTCCATATTTCATTTACCAGGTCTGCTTTAGGAAGAGTTCACCTGCATTAAGGATTAGCCTTGTGCAGTAAATCAGAATCCGTGGTCTAAGTCCTGTTCACAACACAGATGGTCAAAAACTCAGAGCATCTAAAGTTTCTGGAGTAAATTCTGGATTTTCTCTAGCATCTAGGACTAAAGACACTGATCTCTGATCTCATTTGAGTTTCACCAGTGTTCTGGTTCTAAAATGAGTCACTGGCTAAAGGTCTAGTAAGCAAAAGGCGGAAGTGGGCAGACTGGGGGTGGGGTGGGGGCGGGGCCTTGATACCATCGATATAGCTCAGAGGGCACACCCATGTCCCAACACCCATGCAGGGGGGCCTTCACAAGAACCAAGCATTCCTTTGCATCACATAACATCACTACACTTTTTTACTTGACATCTTTTGGTTAATTTGTCCTGTTTCCAGGACAAATCACCCTTGATGTGAGATTCATTGAGATCATGCATAAAACGCACTGAGCCCAGTGCCCAGCCTGTAGCAGGCACTCAGTAAGCATCAGTGTCACGGCAAAGGGTCTCCTACTTTGGGCCTGCCTTTCCTCACTGGGCCAGGCCACACCTGCATTCTGCAGACATTAAGAGATGGACAATTTAGGACACCAAGACCCTTAAAGATGAGTTTCCAAAGGATGGGAATGCCCGGTTCCCCATCAAATCTAAAGCCAAACAAAGCCCAGATGTTACTTACACAGAACACAGCCTAAAGGGGGAAATCACCATCATCGCAGCAAACATGACCTTCAGAGCAGACCTAGGGGGCTAGGACATAGGAGGGCAACACATGGCTTCACCCACAGCAGAAAGCTGGCCATACTGGCAAAGGGAGGGAGCCTTCAAAACCCTCAAATTCCTTTGCCCCGGAAGAAACTGGGCCCCATAGTAAGGTCTAATCACATCCTCCTTTTGCCTAGTTTGTAATACAAAAACACAGTGTAGCCCTAATGTATTTATAGAAGGCAAGGAAATAGAGATTCAAATAAAGGGAGAGTGGGACCACAAGAGGGATGTATCCATGTGTCTCATTCTAAAAAGGGATCAATTAGCGCAGCAGTCCATGCTAAACAATACTTGTCACATTCTGTTAATTCCATCTGATGCCATGCAGAGGGGAAAAAATCATTGCATGGCAGTGCCAGGCATCTCAAGCTTCATTAAAGTGATTTTTCCCAGGAGTCTCCTATAACAGCATGGAAAGCACTTAGTACAGTACCTGGAACATCGTAAGTAATCAATAAATATAAACTAGTAAAAGTGGCAGCAGCAAGAATGACTTGCCTAGAGCATCCATTTAGCTAGTTGGAACACTGCTCAGCTAGAATCCAAGTCTTCTCACAATTCAATGAGAGCTCCTCCCGTGAACTCTCCCTCACTACTCCTTCGGAGCCTGAGACTTGGCCCTTGTGTCTCCAGTCTTCCAAGTTCTCCAGCCAACCTTGGATTTGTTCTCTCCAACATCTCTCGAATCCAGGATGATAGAGATATCCCAGCTAAAGAACTAAACTTCACAGGTCTGACACTGACACAACCTATGGAATTCAGTTCTCAAAGCTGAGGATACACATAGGCTTTCCAGAGTCTCGCACAAAGACCCCTCGTCATGGTCCGGGTCCATCCCAACCCTGTAAGATACAAGAAGAGCAAAGTCAGGTGAACCCAGAGCAGCCGCTTCCCTGGACCAGGTCTAGTTCTGGCACTTGTGAGTCCCAACCACCTGGAGGATGTGCTTCACAGATAGTATTAGTCACTCAGTTGTGTCTGACTCCGTGACTCCATGGACTGTAGCCTGCCAGGCTCCTCTGTCCATGAAATTCTCCAGGCAAGAATACTGGAGTGGGTAGCCATTTGCTTCTCCAGGGGATCTTCCCAACTCAGGGACTGAACCCGGGCCTCCTGTATTGCAGACAGTCTTTACCATCTGAGTACCAAGGAAGCCCACCTCTCAGATATGCACATCATCAAGCACAGTAGCTGGGCTTTCCTGCCTTCTGGTCTTCCCACACGCTCTTCCCCTGCCTGGAAAACTCTTCCCTTTCTCCACCAATTCATTCTCAGGTTCTTACCTTCAATGTCACTGTCTCAGAGAGACCATCTATGGCAGAAACTGCTCATTGTTTACCCTACATCTCTTCTCCCCTCCTTCTGAGTAATAGGATCTCCAAGGTTATAACAGAGCCCCTAAGGGCACATGACATCTGGCATATGACTTCCTTTCCCAGCCTCATGTGATTAAGCCTTGGATATGAGCAGAAATGAAGAGCTTTCCAGGGCCCCCTCCCTCTCTTAGTGCTGGACTATAGACAGGGTGGAGAATCACCATGGACCATGCAGGTGAGGACAGCGTCCCTCTCTGGGGAAAGGCAGAGCAACACGCCAGGAGATCCCTGAAACTGTGGGCTTCCATAATAAAGCCCAGACTGCTTACACCTGTGCTACTGCTTACATCTGAGTGAGAATTCAACATCTACCTTGCTTGCTAAGTCGCTTCAGTCGTGTCTGACTCTTTGCAACCCCATGGACTGTAGCCCACCAGGCCCCTGTGCCCATGGGATTTTCCAGGCACAAATTCGGGAGTGGGTTGCCATTTCCTCCTCCATGGGATCTTCCCAACCCAGGGATTGAACTTGTGTCTCTTTCATCTCCTGCACTGGCAGCCAAGTTCTTTGCCACTAGCACCACCTGGGAAGCCTCTTCTACCTGGCTTAAGCCTCTACTATTTGAGGATCTCTGTTGGAACACTTGAATGTTAAACAGTTTTCCAAATACCTCTTCCTTGCTGCTGCTGCTGCTGCTGCTAAGTCGCTTCAGTCGCGTCCAACTCTGTGCGACCCCATGAATGGCAGCCCACCAGGCTCCCCCGTCCCTGGGATTCTCCAGGCAAGAACACTGGAGTGGGTTGCCATTTCCTTCTCCAATTCATGAAAGTGAAAAGTGAAAGTGAAGTTGCTCAGTCGTGTCAGACTCTTAGCGACCTCAAGGACAGCAGCCTGCCAGGCTCCTCCGTCCATGGGATTTTCCAGGCAAGAGTACTGGAGTGGGTTGCCATTGCCTTCTCCTTAACCCCCAATAACTCCTGCTAGTCTCTGTCATAAGATTTGGCTCTTTCCCTTCATAGTATTTACCAAAACTAACTACAAAACTTTTCGTATGGTTATTTAAGCAATATTTATCTCCCCAACAAGATTATGTTTACCACAGTGGCAGAGCTCATGCTGGGGTTTTTTAAAGTATATATAATGGTTTTATTGAGATACAATTCACATATCATACTATCCTATTTAAAGTGTACAACTTGGTTTTTAGTATATTCATTGAGTTATGTATCTATCAACATAATCAATTTTAAAACATTTTCTTCAAACAATCCAAATGGATTGTTTCTTCTTTTTGCCTATTATGAATAATACTTCTGTGAACACCTGTGTAAAAGCATATGTGTAGAGCTATATTTCCATTTGTCTTGGGTATATCCCTAGGCATAGAATTGCTGGGTCATATGGTAACTCTATTCCAGACTGTTTTCCAGGGTCGTTGCACCATTTTACAACACTACCATCAGTGTGTGAGGGCTTAAATTTCTCCCCATCCTCCACCAAGACTTGTCATTATCTTTCTTTTGATTATAGCCATGCTACTGGGTGTGAAGTGATATCTCACTGTGGTTTTGATTTGCATTTGCCTGATGACTAATGATGTGGAGCCTCTCTTCATGTGTTCACTGGCCATCTGCATGCCTTCTTTGGAGAAAAGTCTTTTCAGATCCTTTACCAATTCTTAATTTGGCTGTTTTTCTTTTTATTACTGAGTTGTAAGAGTTCTTTATATGTTCTGGATATGTTCTCATGTGTATGATTCGTAAATATTTCTCCACTCTATGGGTTCTTTCAACTTTTTTGATGCGTGTCCGTCTGTTTTCCATAACATTATTTCCAGCTTCAAGCATAATGTATAGTTTACGTAGGCACTGCAGTGATTTGGGAGAAAGGAAAGAAAGGGAGGAAGGGAGGAACTTTTAGGGACCATGTGGTTTAATTTCCCTGTTTTACAGATGGGGAAACTGAAAGCCTTGAGACATTAAGATGCTGCACAATGAGATAACAAAAACAAGAAGCTAGAAGTTAGACCTCGGAGAAGGCAATGGCACCCCACTCCAGTACTCTTGCCTGGAGAATCCCATGGACGGAGGAGCCTGGTAGGCTGCAGTCCATGGGGTCGTGAAGAGTCGGACACAACTGAAGCGACTTAGCAGCAGCAGCAGAAGTTAGACCTGGGTTCTAGTCCCAGCTTGTGAGAACTAAGCAGGTCACATAATCTCTCTGCACATCAGAGAACTCCTCCTTCCAAGCAGGTACTGGAAGGAACAAAGTGAACGAATGCATAAGAAAGCACTGCTTGAACATGAGTTATAACTCTTGAGGCCCAATATCAAATCACTAAATCAGTCAAGTCAAAAAAAGGTGGAAGATGGCCCAATTTCTGGTCCAGGGCATTATAATGCATTTTTCAGATTGTTGCTGATTCCCATCATCAACTGGGGTATCTTCTGGTTCAACATAGGGAAGTATTTATCCAGAATCACTCAAATTGTGACTCTTCCTACTCACTGAGCGTCCCAGACAAGACATGATGCTTCTACTAAGTACAGTCCCCGAGCGAGGCTTGTGTCTTGTTCACTGAGGAATCCTCAGTACCGAATACTGTGCCAGGCCCACGGCAGATGCACAGAAGCACTGTTTAGTGAGTAGTTTACGTAGGCACTGCAGTGATTTGGGAGAAAGGAAAGAAAGGGAGGAAGGGAGGAACTTTTAGGGACCATGTGGTTTAATTTCCCTGTTTTACAGATGGGGAAACTGAAAGCCTTGAGACATTAAGATGCTGCACAATGAGATAACAAAAACAAGAAGCTAAAAGTTAGACCTCGGAGAAGGCAATGGCACCCCACTCCAGTACTCTTGCCTGGAGAATCCCATGGACGGAGGAGCCTGGTAGGCTGCAGTCCATGGGGTCGTGAAGAGTCGGACACAACTGAAGCGACTTAGCAGCAGCAGCAGAAGTTAGACCTGGGTTCTAGTCCCAGCTTGTGAGAACTAAGCAGGTCACATAATCTCTCTGCACATCAGAGAACTCCTCCTTCCAAGCAGGTACTGGAAGGAACAAAGTGAACGAATGCATAAGAAAGCACTGCTTGAACATGAGTTATAACTCTTGAGGCCCAATATCAAATCACTAAATCAGTCAAGTCAAAAAAAGGTGGAAGATGGCCCAATTTCTGGTCCAGGGCATTATAATGCATTTTTCAGATTGTTGCTGATTCCCATCATCAACTGGGGTATCTTCTGGTTCAACATAGGGAAGTATTTATCCAGAATCACTCAAATTGTGACTCTTCCTACTCACTGAGCGTCCCAGACAAGACATGATGCTTCTACTAAGTACAGTCCCCGAGCGAGGCTTGTGTCTTGTTCACTGAGGAATCCTCAGTACCGAATACTGTGCCAGGCCCACGGCAGATGCACAGAAGCACTGTTTAGTGAGTGGCTGAGTGAACGAATGAGCACATGTAGCATGAACCTCTATCCCACAACCTTAATGAAGCAGATGGGGAGGAATTTTTATGGGGTAGAAGGATTCTGAGGTAGCATCTGGGCATAGCTAGGGGCTGTAAAGCACAATAATTGATAGCATGCTCTGGTGTTTGGTGACCAGGTTCTAATCCCAGCTCTGCCACTGGCCAGCCTGGAGACCCTGGATACATTACTGACCACTCTGGTACTGTTTCCTCATCTGACTAGGAGGATAATAGACCCACCTCACTGAGTTGTTGTGGGAGTAAGCAAGATGTTGCGCGTAGAAAACAGTGCTTGACTTGCAGTAAAAACTCAAGTAATATGAGCTTTACATGAGAATCAGGAATGAACGATGTGACAGATGAACCAAGTCTGCCACGAGTGCAAAGAGGGAAAGAGGCAGCCACATATTTTGATCTCTACTTAAATGTACATCTGTTTATATCTATCACTGTGCTACACCCATGCCTTCCACTCCTGTTCCATGCCAGGCTTCACGCTCTGTTCATCCATGGCCCTAAGCCAAGGCTCCAGGCATTTTTCATTCTGGTTGGATCCACACAATTTGGTGATTACTACATAAACACCACGTATTGCTCACACTGCAGCATCAATTCTGCTTACTGTAAACAATCCACTTGGCGCTCATTTCCCCCGGGTGGTGTGGAAAGCCTTCTCTACCATCCTCAACTCAACCTGTCACACTTAGAATTCAAAGTCATGTACAATGCAAATACCCAGATTTGAGAAGCTCCACTGATTCACTGCTTCAGTAAATCTCACTTCCTCCCTTTTTTATGAAGGAAAACCAAAAACATGGAAGGGGAAAGGGGGATACCCTTACTGCCAAAAGCTCCAACTTAAATGACTCTGAGATATAAGAGCTAGCAACACAGGAATCTAATGGGAGTCAGGGAGGCTCGCAATGTGAAAACCACCAAAGCACCAACCAACTGCTTGCCAGACCCACACAGGACACTTCACATGCAAATCGGTAGGAAGTAGATACTATTGCCTTCTCCACTTTACAAAAAAAAAAAAAAAGAACTTGAGGAGAAAGAGGAAGAGAAAGGGAAAGAGGATAAAGGCTAAGCTGTTAAAACCCTCTCCCCAGTACACACACACACAACAATTGTAACCACTCTGGCCCACTGGTTGCCTCTTGGAAAAGGTTCCTTCCCTAAAGCAATGTAAAGATTAGGAAAGGTGGTGATGTATATAGATAAAAAATAAGTAACTGTAGAAGGCTGCTGCTGCTGCTAAGTCACTTCAGTCGTGTCCAACTCTGTACGACCCCATAGACGGCAGCCCACCAGGCTCCCCCGTCCCTGGGATTCTCCAGGCAAGAACACCGGAGTGGGTTGCCATTTCCTTCTCCAAGTACATATAATATATGCTAAGATAGGCTCATGGATATATTGCACAACATGGGTAATAAAGCTAATATTTTGTAATAACTGCAAATGGAAAGCAGCCTTTAAAAATGTATAAAAATTTAAAATTTTTAATTCCAACTAAAAAAAAAAATAGGAATTCCCTGACAGTTCTGTCGTTAGCACTCCACGCTTCCACTGCAAGGTGTACAGGTTCAATTCCTAGTCAGGGAACTAAGATCCTGTATGCTGTGTGGGGCAGCCAAAAAAAAAAAAAGAAATCTATATGCTGATCCTGGCATCAGCAAGAAGGACCTTGAGCTGGTAGAAAGAAGACCTCACTCTAGGATCGGTTCCCAGGAAGTTAAAAAAAAAAAATAGGAATTCCCTGACAGTTCTGCCGTTAGCACTCCACGCTTCCACTGCAAGGTGTACAGGTTCAATTCCTAGTCAGGGAACTAAGATCCTGCATGCTGTGTGGGGCAGCCAAAAAAAAAAAGAAATCTATATGCTGATCCTGGCATCAGCAAGAAGGACCTTGAGCAGGTAGAAAGAAGACCTCACTCTAGGATCGGTTCCCAGGAAGGCTCCCCTCACAATCGACCTTGTCTCCATAAACGGAACCCAGTGCCTGGGCTAAACCTTGGCTTACCTGACTCCTCTTTCTTTCTCACCCTCCCTTCCATCTCTCTGCAAAGCCTGTGAGCTCCACCTTCAGAGCACACAGGAGCCTTGCCTCTCTCTCACCCACACCATCACCTCCCACTGAGGACCTGGCAACAGCCTCCTCGCTGGGCCCCTAATTCCACTCCTGCCCCTGCTGCCCATTCTCCAAACAGTGGCTGGCAAGAGCCACTCCAAAGGCAAACCAGCTCAGCCACTGCCCTGCATAAAGCTTCCAAATTCTCTCAAAGCAACACCAGCCCCCCAGCACCGTGTATAAGGCCTGTGTGATCTGGTCCCTGTCCCATCTCCAGCCTCACCTCCCGCCATCTTTCCCTCACTCACCCATTCCTTCCCACCTGGCCTCCTTGCTGTTCCCAGTTCCTTCATGCTGCTGTCTTTTCCTGGGACGTTCTTCCCCCTTCTTCCAGAGTCTTCTCAAGTGTCACCTTGTCTGAGTCACCAGAACACCTCCCCTCACCTAAAAAAAAAACCATACACACACCCACACTCACCCCCCAAGGACTCTAGCTTGATGCCTGCTCTTTTTTTCTTTACAGAATTTCTTCCTATTTGACAGTTACAGCTACTTATTTGTTTATTGCCTGCCCCACAAGAATTAAGTTCCAGGAGGATAGGCACCTTGACCAGAATAAAGCCTGACAAGGAGCAGGTCAGTTCTCTACCTTTTTTTTCATGATCATCTCTCAAAAGAGCTTTTTTAGAGATTTTTCCTAATCATCTCCACTATGAAATTTTAATACCATACATATGTCATACATTGTTCATATACTATACATGTATATCTGCTTTATACACAAAAGGAATGAAACTGTTCACCTCCCACAAGCCAATTTTTGTGCCTTGGGACAATTTTTTGGGAGGGGGGAGTGATAGTTCCCCTGTTGGGAATGCAGAGAACAGGTGCTTGATAAATATTTGTAGAACAGATAAATCGCCTGAGCTGGACAGCAGGCTGAAAGACAGACACTATTCAAGGTATCAAGTTCAGGTCAGGAAATTCCCAGCGACCTCGCCACCCAACCCTCCAATCTGCAAAGTGAGTACATCCTGTCAAGCGGTGTCTGGTGACTATGTGGTATTTTTATAATTCAGGTTTTTCAGCTGTTTAAAAAAAAAAAAAAACCTAATCTTATTTTGCATCCCAACTCTTACCATTATTTTGGATGCTTAAATTCACTATTCCTTCACCTCAACCCCAGGCATGCTTTAAAATCCAGGTAAGTGCCACCTACCCCCAATTCATGCACAATACATTCTTCATCCATAAACCTTCATTGGTTTCTATGTTAGCCAGACTCTGGAGATGAAAAGACAATTATGATCCAAATCCTGCCCTCTGGCAGCTTTAGGCATGTGAGGGTAGGCAAGAAGTTTAGTATAATACAAAACATACGAGGAGGGACAAAGTGCTTTGAAAGGACAGTGGAATCTCTCCATCTACATCCAGCTATCCATTCGTCCATCCCTCATTCACAGAGCACCTGCAATGTCATGATCTGGAGCACGATGCTAGGGGTACAGCAGGGAACAAGAGGAGCATGGTCTTCCTGGAGATGACCAAACCACAGGAGAGACTGAGGTCTTACTGATAATCTCACAAAACAAGCGAGCTCAAATGTGAGCAACGCTACCAATGGAAAAGAAGACGATCCAATCAAGCACCTGGTAGTTAGGAAAAGTGACATTTAAGGAGAAGTCCTGAAGGATGAATAGGCTGTGGCCGGGAGTCCAGGCAGAGGGAACAGAATGTTCTGACACTATGAGACAGGACAGGAGTAGGCACGCAAGTGGGGAGTGAGAGGGACCCCTCTCCTGGGGAGAGTGCTGAGACCAGGGATGACAAGGGCATCCCAGAGGTGAGGGAGGCCCAGGCAGCCAAGAGCCAGCTCGTATCACCCTTTCTTAGGAATTAGGGAAAAACAGAAGAAGCATAGAAATGATGTGATCCTGACTGCATTTTTTAAAACATTCTGGCCAGATGCGATGAACAAGTGGGGGAAGGGCATGAAATAGTCCTGTTTAGCCAGCATCTGATCATGCAATGATCCGTGGGTTCTTGTATCCATCAGTGCATGTTTGTGAGGCTGAAATTCTCAAAAACAGGTGTCTATTGCATATGATAGACAATCAGAAAACATTTCTTGGGTAATTATTCTGTGATAACGAACTCTCTGTCTTTCTTATAACAACAATTCCTTGCCTTTGCCCTCTGAAAGATTCCCTCCTGTCCCCAACTGTCCCCCACCCTCTGCCACTGTTACATTCTGGTTCTGAAGACCACCACACCTTTCAGATAACCTCCTCACAAGCTCTCTGAACATTCACTGCATCGCCCGGACAGGGGACATAGGAGTCACACAGAGCCTTCAACCTCTGGTTCTTCAGAGCCTGTATCACCAGTGAGGCAGGAGTTCACACCTATGCTGCTGTAGCAGGCCACAGTGAACTTCAACTCCACAGCTAGAACCATTTCTCAGCCAAAATGGAGAACAGGACAGAGCAACTCAGCAAAGTAATTGCCTCCTATTTACCAGGACGTACTCTGCACTGTGAGATAGTTTATCAACTTCATGAGATTTGCAGTCAGAACACACTGAAACAAAAGAACAATACGAAGGCCTTTTAACCACTGACTATTTACATTTATCAACACTCCTGTTCTACCCATTATTAGCACTTCCCCAGGACAGAACCCAGGGGTAAAAACTGAAGTTGTATGAAATCAATAAAAACCTGAATTCTCCAGGTACACAAGACAGAATTCTGTTGTATAATTCTGTTGGGTAAATGTATGCAATTTATCCTGTGGAAAGAAACCCACACCTGACCTGGTCTTGATGTGTTATGCTAGATGAACTCTTCATTTCTGTTTCCAAGAATTCATGCCCGTCTCCATCATGCATTTTCCCTTCTTTGTGAGAGAAAAATAAAAACCCAAAAGTTATAAATATGATCTCCCACCATGGCACTCTGCTCTGGCTATATACAGTCAGAATATAGGAATGAGTGTCTAGCATGTGAGACTTTGAGGAGAGCTACTAACTAGTATAACTTTGCAAACCTAAAATCCTTTCAAAGCTAAATGAATCCTGGTCTTCCAGTTCGTTTCCAAAAGGTGTAAAGGAGAGGCATCCAAATTGCTTTATATGCTCTCCACTAAAAAAATAATCCCTTACATAGCACTTTATTTTTTTTTTAAACAATCTGCATAATTGTCTCGTTTAGGTCTCCACACACAGCCTTAGAAGGAAAGCTGGAGCAGACATGGCCATAAAGAAACAGGGTCAACAAATCTTTCCCAGGAAGAAACTGCAGGGTTATCCTCCAGGGTTAAACTTCGTTAGCCCTTTGTATAAAACAAAATCCTCTTATAGACAGGTGGCAAGTTCTTGGGAACAGAAAAGAGACTTAATAAAACACAACTCACCAAACAACTGATTGTGGCCCATGTATGGGAAAAGGGTCAGGGAGGCACCTCGAGGCTCTGGGGCCCAGTCGGCCAGGATTTAGACACAGCTTCCTGCATAATAGGCCTAAATCTGCAGAAACTGATGGCTGGATTCACTCATCAGAAGCCAGCAATACCTCTCTCTCTGGTAGTCCAGCTTATCCACTTCAAAGGAAATTGTTTCCTATTAGGGAGGGGGAGGTGATGGGGGAGGGGGGTTCTAAGTTCCCTGTTGCGTTTCCAATGGCCTTGACCATCTCTCAGGCTCTGCCACATCCAGGGTCCATGCCCTTGCGGTTACTAAGGTACCAGTTTCTGGGGATTTTTCTGACTCTCTCCCACTTCCCCAGGCTAGCATGCTCACCTATAGAAACACAAATTTCTAGGGCCTTAAACTCTGTGGATGCACAAAATGTAGAATTTGACCTGCCAGGGGTACTCCCTGCCCCTGGCACAATGACTGGTTCACAGAGGACACTCAAATAAATGATAACTATAACAATTACCATAACATCTAAGATATGTTAAGTGCTTATTATGTGCCACTGGACTAAATGAAATATTTTACTTAAAATTCACAGCAACGCTGTGAGGTAGGTTCTATCATGTCATTTTATAGATGGGAAAAAGTTCAAGTGACTTGCCGAAGGCCACACAGTCAGCAAATTAAGGAACTGGGATTTCAGCCTAATCATTCTGATTCTTGAACCCAGGTCCCCAACAACCCAGTTGCTCAGGCTAAGTGAATTAACCAAGTTTCACCAAAGCCAGCAAACTAAAGAGCCCCACCTGGCCTACATACACCATCTCCAGCTCAAGCCAGAGCAGTCCTCTCCTCTTCAAACCATTCCTGGTTTCACAGGAGGAAGTGAGCCCTTTGGACAAGGGTAGAAACAGCTCACACCCACCACGTCAGCCAGATTTTCTTAAGATCCTAGAAATAATCATCACCATGAGAGGGGTTCTTGGACAAGCTTCATAGCAAACATGGTTTTACAAAAGCTGCTGTTACAAAAGGGGAAAAAAGCCCTCTGGGTGACAAAGTCACATGAATGGGTGGATGACAAGTCTTTCATTCAGCCCTCTCTGAACTGCAAGACGATGGTGTGTTTCAACAGTAAACAACACAGGGTTCCCAAAGACACCAAGTGAACAAATCAAGCAAATCCTCAGTCTTCTCCTCATCCCAGATTTCTCTTTTCCCACTGGCATTACCATCTTACTTAGAAAATTCTTTCTGGGCCCTTCTGCTCTACAGAGCAAGATTGTCACTTAAAAACATGTTCACTAACTGGAATTGCTCTTCTGTGGCTGCAAATAAAAACCACAGGCAGCTCGGATAAGTTTATCATGGGAGCTGATTAATTAGCAGTTACAGAGCCCTGAAAATAGAATTCCATTTCATTAACACAGATATGTAACTTTGGAGTGAACATTGTCATGATTTAAACACATTTGCTCCATGGTGGGGAAGCTATGGAGATAGCAGAAAAATGGGAAGTCTGTGTGTTTATTTGAAGTGTGAGGAAAGATGAAGGGTTTTTTAATAATGGCATCAATAATAGCTAACACTGAGCTAGGATCTGTCCCACCCATGTCTGTTCTGAGTGTTTATGTTTCTCTGCCTGATTGGGCCTCAGGACCATCCTAGGAGACAAACACCATTATTGCTTGCATTTTACACAGGACGAAATAGAGGCCCACGGCTACTGAATGGTGGAACCAGGGTTAACACTCAGGCAGACCGGGGGTTCTCAAGTGGAATGACAGTGGGCATGGACGTTGGCCTCCAGGAGTACGTGCAGTGTCTGCACATAATTTTGATTGTCATGAGTAGTCTGGGCTGCTAAAGGCATCTGGTAGACAGAGACCAGAGATTCTGCCAAGCATCCTACAATGCACAGGACAGTCCCCAAAGCAAAGAATTTTATCAGTCCCAAAATATCGATGGTACTTGGGAGGAGAAATCCTACTCCAGAGCCTCATCCATGTGTCTTAGGGCTATGCTCAGGAAACAGGGCTTCCTATACAGGAGGCAGGTCTGCAATAATGACGCCTTCCCTATGTACTAGGGAGGTACACATGCTCCTTCCTGGCCAGTCACCTTGGCAGCAGCAACCCCCATACACAAGGCTAATGTTACCATCCTTGCCTGAGGTCTGGATGTGACCTCTTGAAAGCCTGTGAGGTTTCAGATTCCCTATCAAGAGCTATGAACTCTCTAGAAATAATATTAATTAAACATATGCCGTTTGGGGCAGAAATAGCCAAAGCATCAGTAGAATGAAAGTAAGATTCTAAAAAGACATCCGTGTATATGTGGGAATTTAGAGCCTCATGAAAATATCCTCTGAAAAAGCAGCTGAGAGAGGTTTACCAGAATGCTCTATACTCTCTATGCAACTTATCTATACAGCCAAAACTACCCTAAAGTTAAAAGTTTATTTAAAAAAAATAAACAGCAGAGGAGGAAACTGGTTATCTATAGAGGAAAATATTAACATCAGATCTAACACTTTATGAAAATATGCTTCAACTGGATGAAAAAGTTAACTGCAAATAAACAATGTGATAATAATTTAAACTATAAAAGTTTCATAAGTAAATATAAGAATAAATCTTTATAGCCTTCACTTGAGAAAGCCCTTTCTAAACAAGGCACATGGTTGCCAGTGGTTAAGAATCTACCTTGCAGTGCAGGGACATGAGTTCAATCCCTGGTCCAGGAAGATACTACATGCTGTGGGGCAACTAACCCCATGCATGTACCACAGCTACTGAGCCTGCACTGGAGAACCCCCACCCTACAAGGGAAGCTACCACAAGGAGAAGGCCATGCACTGCAATGAAGAGTAGCCCTGGCTCGCCCCAACTAGAGAAAGCCCGCACACAGCTATTTTTTTTTTTTAAGGCAAGGGAAAGACTGGCAGGTTTGAGACCACCTAGGTGGCCAAACACTCGCACACTGAAGACAGAAGGAGTATCAGTTCAGTAGAGAAGGAAATCAGAATTGCTTTTACAGCTTTCCTCTGGGAGAAATTTCACAGCCAAAGCTCTGAATCTCCGATTACAGAAGTCAAAGCGAAAGGGCCGGGGCGGATTCCTGCTGGCATTCCTCTCTAACGAGCTTTAGATTTAGAAGGGAAATTCTCTTTCCTGGTGCCTCGGGGCTGGAGGAAGTCTCTGGCAAGTAGATGGAGTGTTAGTGAAGCATAGGTGCAACCCTAGAGCCTAAGTCTCAGCTCTGAGAGAACAAGGGGCTCTTTCCTTGCTATTTTAATATCCAGGTGGATCTGGGTGACAGTTCCTTGAGCAGGGGGAGCAGTGGTCACAATTATTACAGGCCAGGCAACCTCTGGTCCCTGCACACGAGGCCCCTGGCCAGAAGGGTGGCACTGCCTACATCTCCCTGTGCCTCAGGAGACAAAGCTGAGATAACTTTTCAGCTACACACCCCAAACTCTGGTTTTAGTTTCCCCTGCGATCTGTGCAGTTTTATGCCTACAGCTCCAAGAAATACTACAAATCCAGGATGGTCATTTTTTCAGTATGACCTATATCTCCAATAAGAAATATATCCAAATAGTCATGATCCTAAAAGATACAAATTTCTGGCAGAGTAAAGGACCTAAGAAAAATCTGTATAAAGAGATAGGGAAACTCTTTGATAGTATAACCATCCGTTTGCATTTTCTCCATATCTTTTTTTTTTTTTATTTTTTTTTTTAAGGCAAGGGAAAGACTGGCAGGTTTGAGACCACCTAGGTGGCCAAACACTCGCACACTGAAGACAGAAGGAGTATCAGTTCAGTAGAGAAGGAAATCAGAATTGCTTTTACAGCTTTCCTCTGGGAGAAATTTCACAGCCAAAGCTCTGAATCTCCGATTACAGAAGTCAAAGCGAAAGGGCCGGGGCGGATTCCTGCTGGCATTCCTCTCTAACGAGCTTTAGATTTAGAAGGGAAATTCTCTTTCCTGGTGCCTCGGGGCTGGAGGAAGTCTCTGGCAAGTAGATGGAGTGTTAGTGAAGCATAGGTGCAACCCTAGAGCCTAAGTCTCAGCTCTGAGAGAACAAGGGGCTCTTTCCTTGCTATTTTAATATCCAGGTGGATCTGGGTGACAGTTCCTTGAGCAGGGGGAGCAGTGGTCACAATTATTACAGGCCAGGCAACCTCTGGTCCCTGCACACGAGGCCCCTGGCCAGAAGGGTGGCACTGCCTACATCTCCCTGTGCCTCAGGAGACAAAGCTGAGATAACTTTTCAGCTACACACCCCAAACTCTGGTTTTAGTTTCCCCTGCGATCTGTGCAGTTTTATGCCTACAGCTCCAAGAAATACTACAAATCCAGGATGGTCATTTTTTCAGTATGACCTATATCTCCAATAAGAAATATATCCAAATAGTCATGATCCTAAAAGATACAAATTTCTGGCAGAGTAAAGGACCTAAGAAAAATCTGTATAAAGAGATAGGGAAACTCTTTGATAGTATAACCATCCGTTTGCATTTTCTCCATATTTTTTTTTTTTTTAAGAATCAAAGACATTTTCCAAGAGAAATAACAACAAATATCATGCAAAACTCTATATCACAGCCAATCTGGACTGGAAAAAAATCAGAGGATCTTGAGTTGGAGTCATTCCTGGGCAGTGGGGCTCTGGATAGGATGTTTGAACTCTGCGTGTCTCAATGAGAAAAATGGATATAATTCATTCATTCAACAAATATTTAATAAGCTCCCATTAGGTGCCAATTCTACTGTCTTTACTAATCTTACAGATAAGGAGAATTACATGAAAGGACTCATGAAAATGCTCTGCAAATCGTAAAACACATAAAAAGAATGTCTTGTTGTTGTTACTGTTATTAAGATTGAAGCCAGGACCAAAATAAGGAACTTTTGCCAGATTGTATTCAGAACAACCAGAGGGAGGAATTACCACTTGAATTTTTAAAAGTGCTCTTAAGAACCACACCCAAGCCTATAAAATGCTGACAGGGAAAAAAAAAAGCATTGGCTACAGATTTATCCCAAAGAAGGTAAGACTCCACCAAGTTTCTACAGGGTCCTTGGAAAAAAATGGGATGATAGGGATTCAGAGATTAGAGGATGACCAAGAAATACCACAGGCCTTCAAGTCAGCACTGTACTCCATCCTATGCCTGGGCCTGGTGAGGTCCTGAAGAAAAGACTCTAACTCTACGCAGCCCACGTGCTACCAACCCAAGCAACTCCAAACTATCTGAACAAACCCCAAAGTCAATGTTTCTCCTTTCTTCTCCCTCTGTGAACTCCACCATGAAGAGTGTGCTTATCTGTTCTGAGAAGTGCAGTGCCTAAGGACAGCAAGGTGATTTTTATTAAACAAAGGAAGAGAAATCCATTCTATTCAAAAACCCATAGTTTACAACACAGGGGCAAATGTCAGCAGTGCAGGGCAATCAGAAGAGTTTGGGGCAAAACCAAGGGGAATTCTGGGCAGCAAGTGAAATAATGGACACTGATTGCAAAAGTCCCAAAAAACAAGAAAATGCGATCATACAGTAATTAAGCCTTCAGGAAAGAAAAGCTACACAGTTTGCCCCCATTAAAGTCAGGTTCAGCATGTAAAAATTAAAAAAAAAAAAAAAGAAAGAAAACTCTTACAGACTGAATGAGATCCAACAATATGTAACAACCTAAATGGGAAAAGAATCTGAAAAAGAATGGATACATGTATGTGTATAACTGAATCACTATGCCATACACCTGAAACTAACCTGACTTTGTTACTTAACCATACACTTCAGTATAAAATTAAAAGATTTAAAAAATTTAAAAAAGATTGTATGAGATCAAAAATAGGAACAAAACTGACAAAATGGTCATAATTCCTCACTGCGTAGCCCCCAAGTTACACCATATGTACTGTGCAATATTTCCATGCTATTTTCACTAAAAAAAAAAAAGCTTATGACTTGCTAAATAGAGGCAACAGTCTACAATTCCAGGGTTTAAAGCATATTATTTTATCATCCCTATAGATTCTATACTATTTCCAGGCCCCATCCCACCTCACCCTGAAAATAACAAAAGGTTAAAAATATTTTCCGTGTGAAACTGGAGCCACATCTTTAACTAAAGCACTGGAAATCTCTCCAAGCCCCTGACATTTTTGTATTTATAGACTATGACAGAAGTCTCACCTACTTTAACTCATAGTGTCATTTAATATGCCTTAAACATCTTGATTATATCTTTAATGTGCCATTTACTCTGCAATAACCCACTGTACAAAAGCCAGCTGCCTTTCAGACAGAAGATAAGTACATAATAAATCAGCTTGCAATCATTCTTTTTTCCAGCTCATACTCACAGCGAGCTCCTAAAATTTCATCTTACTTTATCTTTCCAATTCAGCGGCCGTCCTCGCCCTCCTCATTCTGCTACTCGCTCCTGTGCGTCCAGCCCACCTGCCCTTTGGCCCCGCTCCCGGCCCAGGTGTTACCACTCCACTGGGCTCTGCTGCCGCCGTCCAGGGAAGGATGAGGGCTGTCAAAAGTCTTGGAGCAAGAGCATCTTTCTAGAGAAAGGCTCTTGCTCGCAGGGCTAGAGGAAGGCACGCAGGGGCCTATTTGCATATGCTTTTATTCCATTTCCACACCCTGCACGCTAACGCTCTCTGGAAAGTCCCTTCTCGAATCCCTCCTCGGCGCTGAGAGGGGGGAAGAGGCTGGGCCGGAATGGAAGGTTCCAGCCTGGCAGGGTCAGCCTCTCCCTGGGGAATAGCCTCAACCTGCCTCCCGCTGCCCGCTGGGTCTGGACCCTCGGGTGGGGGCCTGGAACCCTCTCCCTGTGCGCGATGCGAGCCGACGACGGCCCGGGCCTGCGCGCTCCGGGGAGCTGGTTCCAGCCTGGCAGGGTCAGCCTCTCCCTGGGGAATAGCCTCAACCTGCCTCCCGCTGCCCGCTGGGTCTGGACCCTCGGGTGGGGGCCTGGAACCCTCTCCCTGTGCGCGATGCGAGCCGACGACGGCCCGGGCCTGCGCGCTCCGGGGAGCTCTGAGCGCGATGCTCTTGCTCTGCTCCAGCCTCCCCCGAGGAAGTTCTGGTCAGGCGCTCGGTCCCGGGCTTCCTGTCTGTACTCTCCGCAGCCCCGCGGGGAAATCCCGAGAGATTTATCCGCTGCCCAACGAGCCTGTCGGCTTTTCAAGTATGTGCAGGTTGAGTTTCGGTCCAAACCTCAATTTAACGTTAACCATAAATAAGTAAATAAATAACATATGTGCAAGGCATTCGTTTTAAAAAGAAAGAAGAAAGCAAACAGAAGCAGCCTTTGGGGTCAGGACTGGGCAGAAAGCTCCTTTCCTTGCTGCAGATATACAAGGCCTGGATCGGTTTGAACAAAAGGATGCTTTGAAATGTAAACTGGCTGCTTGAAGTGAGCGCTGATCTAGCAGGCAGTAGACCCAGAAATGTTCTTCCTAGTACTGTTCTCTGAAACGTGGACGTACAAAGCAGTTTCACTCAGCTAATAGCAATTATCGCTCCATTTTAATTGATTCTTACTATGCACCGGGCATCCTACTCAAATGTTTCACAGGCAAGATCGTTCCTAATCCCACAGCAGCCTGGCAGGGAGCCAGTAAAATGAACCCCATCGTACTGATGAGGGAATTTTATCTCCCAGGCTAGGGCAACTTGCCCAAAGTCACACAATTAGTAACTCCTGCCAGGAGTACCCTATCCTTTTCCCAAGCTGGAAAAGCCTTCCTAAACCTTTGGAATATACCATTGTAAATGAAGATTCCCAGACAAAATAACTACCCTTCCCTACACTGGGAATTTACCCATGGACAGAAAGGACCCAATTTAAAGCTATTTCCTTCCAAGTAAAGTTACTCATTTCCCTGACCTCCCCAAGGTGTTCATTGCTCACTTGCTGGGCTCCCAAAAGCTTTGTTTGAAATTCTATTATAGGTAACTTTTTAAAAAGCAAGTATTTATTGAGTGCTCACTACACACCAGGCAGTGTACATACATACATACGATTCTTATTCAATTCTCCCAACCATGCCAAAAAGTAGATCCTATTATCATCCCCAGATTATAAATGAGGAAACTGAGGCTCAGAGAGGTTATAAGCTTGCCCAAGGTCACACAGCCAGAAATGAGCAGAGCCAGGGTTTGAACTGAGGTTCGCTCTCCTCAGAGCTCTGAAACCCAGGTGCTGCATAGCTTAAGGGAGCCAACATCAAAACTGTGCTTCTGTGAGATTCTCTCTCGTGAAAAAGGAGTTCCTTGGGAGTAGGGGCCTGATGCCTGTCATCTGAGTCAGCTCTGAGCTGAATCTTGGGCATTATTTGGCATTTTTATAAAACACTGGATGGATGAGAGAGAGGAAGGATAGAGTGATCAGAAGACTTAAGGATGTTCTTAACCCATCTCACATTGAAGTAAGAAGTGATCTATTTGTGAAGCTTTTATAAAAGGTTAAGAGCTGCATCATGTCAATTAGTGACAATCTTGTTTAAAGAACCATTTAGGCCCATTAACTGGAGCTTAATGCAAATGGATAAACAGAAGAAACCCAGGCCTGGCTGGTTTCTGCTAACAAGTTCATTACCCTGTTCCAGTCAGTTAACTTGACTTCTGGGTCTGCATTCTTTAAGTCTCCGTTGGTATGGTTTTCTAGAAACCAAGACATGCATGGACAGAGCCAGGATTTAAATACTATATTCCACCAGCTGGGTCTTCCCTGGTGGTTGGGTGGTAAAGAATCCGCCTGCCAATACGGGAGACACAGGTTCAATCCCTAGGTCAGGAAGATTCCCTAGAGAAGGAAATGGCAACCCACTCTAGTATTCTTGCCTGGGAAATCCCACGCAGAGGAGCCTGGCTGGCTATAGTCTATAGGGTTGCAGAGTCTGACATGACTTAGCGACTAAAACAACATGCCACCAGCTGTGTGCAACTCACATACAAACCTTAAATTTGAGCCAGGTTTTTATGGATAATATAAGAATTTAGCCCTTTGTAATCAAAATTCATATCGTTTTTATTTTATCTTGTGGGAGGGGTGACCTTAAATACCATTTATGGAATTTATATGCCAGGCAAAATTCCAGGCTCTTTAGCTATTTTGTCATTTAATGCACATAAATTAGATGTTACCATCCCCATCCTACAGATGAGAATTTACAGACGACTGAGGCTCAAAGAGGTTTCATCACTTCCCAGAGTTACAGACCCAAGAAGGTGATGCTGGGAGGAGAGGAATTTTTGAGTGAGTATGAATCTTGCTGGGTGACAAGAACACTGCCTTTCCTGATTTGGAGCCCCAATCTAACTAAAAGCTGTGCCATTCTGTACCAGTGCTCACAAACACAAAAATTAATAGGATTACTGGGCTGGAGCTATTTTCTACCCAGCTACTTGGGAGGCAAAGGGTACAGTATCAATATAAAAAAATTTGATCGCTGCATTGTTTAAAATCCAAGCAGGGCCATGTTTCCTTTTGAATAATTCACTCACCCATCCCCCACTTTCTAAATATTACATATAAGGCAGCCCTTGATTTTTCACAATACTGTGTTAACTAAAACTAATGTTGGGTTAAAATTCATAAATTCATACAACATTCTGAGGAGGCAACATTATGCTGAGGCATTTAATAGTTATTAACATTGGTTTCAGAGAAGGCGATGGCACCCCACTCCAGTACTCTTGCCTGGAAAACCCCATGGATGGAGGAGCCTGGTGGGCTGCAGTCATTGAGGTCGCAAAGAGTCGGACACGACTGAGCGACTTCACTTTCACTTTTCACTTTCATGCATTGGAGAAGGAAATGGCAACCACTCCAATGTTCTTGCATGGAGAATCCCAGGGACAGGGGAGCCTGGTGGGCTGCCGTCTATGGGGTAGCACAGAGTCGGACACGATTGAAGTGACTTAGCAGCAGCAGCAGCAACATTGGTTTTGTAGAATTCTTTTTGAATTTTGGAGCCAGTGAGTTCTTCCTCCATGAGCCTTGGAAAAGCACAGATAGGTAGTGTCCAGAGACCCTGATATGTTACCTGAGTTCATGTTTAAGAGATAGCTTTGCTCCATGATTCATGATACACTTACAGGAAGCCTGAGAACCTTCCCAGTCTCCACCTTAAATATCACAGTGTGGGTTCAGGGGTACAAAAAGGTCAGACTGGAAAGATGACCTCAAACGTGCCCCTGCCTGCTTTGGGGACATCTCTACCTAAGTTCCTTGGCCCCCAGACACTGTGATTTGGTACTAGGAAACTGTGGCATAGGTGGCTATGAAAAATACCCCCAAGTGTCATGATGATGCTTGTGTTTCCAGCCCACTAGGTTGCTGAGATGTTTGGGGTTCTTGAACCCAGGAAATCCCCAAATAAGACAGGCTCTGTAGGGGTGAGGGTTAGAGCTGGTGCCTCAAACAGCTTATAGTTCAGCTGGAGCCCAGAATGAGGATTCAATTCATCCTCCTCTCTGCAGGTCCAAGGGAGGATTAGCTATGCCTGGTGGACTGCCTCTATCTAAAGGAAAACCCCATGTCACCAAGCGCCCTTCGGCTCGGGTGCCACCTACAGAGCACGTGAGCAGCAGCAGGCCTCCACTCTGCCACATCCCAGCTTCACCTCCCTCCGCCGTGTCACAGGACTGTCCAGCATGCATGCTTGGCCCAACATTCTTAACTTTTCATTTGTGCACAACTGGTCTCTCCAACTTGACACCCTTCAAGACAACAAGGAGTAGTACAAAGAGCAGACGTTAAACTCCAGCTGAGAAAAACTAAGTTTATTGATTTCTAATATAATTGGGAATAACTCCTATCTCACAAAGTATGTTAAAGCTTAAAATTTTTTTATAAAAGCAGTTAAGTGCCAAATACAATACATAATCCTTGGTAGGCCCTGAAAATGACAAGAGTAAAAGATCACCTATTAAAAACTTTGTATTTCTTGAGTGGCCTTTCCCCAGGCTGGACCTCCAGAGAGGCAGTGCCCAATGAAGAGATGATACTACACTGTATCAAACAGGCAGGAAAGTAATAAGGATGCCAGCCGTGTTCCTGCATTCTGAGAGGCCGCTCCTGAAACCGAAAGCCATGCCCCTTCAAAGTGGAAACAACATAGTGGGCCTGAAAGAGTGAAAGAGAATCCTCATCTCTGGATGTGGAAGACTGAATAAAGCTGTCTCAGCATCAAAACACTGGCAGCAAGTCTGTCAAAAATAGTGTAAAATAGCTAGCTAGTGGGAAGCTGCTATATAACACAGGGAGCCCAGCCCCGTGTTCTGTGAGGACCTGGAGGGGTGGGATGGAGGAATAGGAGGGAAGCTCCAGAGGAAGGGGCTATATACGAACACATACTCACAGCTGACTCATGTTGAGCAGCAGAAACAACATAACACTGTAAGACAATTATCCGCCAATAAAATTTTTAAAAATAGGGAGTTGGCTAAATAAATTATGGTGTATCTACCAAAGAGTTGTATCCACTCTATTTAAAATGATGCTAAAGAATGCTTCATTGCAGCTTTCAAGATCTTCTAGATATTTTAAAAAGGGAAATAACACTATAAAATACATGTTGTCATGTAATTCCTATTTTTTTAAAAAAGTGAAAGCAACATACCAAGAAAAGTAATGTACAAAACGGGAGATGTAACTATGTGAGATGTTTCTTAAATTTTCTCATCTGTGCTTCTACATTTAAAAAATAATTCACGTGTATTGCTTTTATAAAAAGAGGGAAAGTGTTTGAGAGAGAGAGAGAAAGGAAGAAAGGGGAGGAGGAGGAGAAGAAAGAAAAAAGGAAAGGAGGTCAGCAAGCAGGGGTTCATAAACATCTTCCTACCAAGCTACTTCTCTACGAATTTTGCTGCTCTGCTTTCTTCAAAACCTCTGCTGAGGAAAAATACCAACCGTGCTGCTACTGATGCTAGCAAAAGATTCTAGATAAAAGCCCAGGAACATATATCCCATGCATTAACAGAGAATAAACATTTACAGATCAAAGATAAATGGAATTTAACAGTAATTTTAAGCAAAAAAAGTACTTTGTCTTTCCTATGTGCTCCTAAAAGTATGATGGGACCCTGAAAATAACCAAAAGCTTTCAACTAAGCAGAATGATCCAGAGCAAGTTGTAATATAATCTTCTTCAAAAAGCATCCTGAGAAAAAATACAGTTTATAGAAAATAGTATTAGGGAAGTGATTTTGTGGAGCAGAACTCTTTGAGATCACAACCTGGGACTGGTAAAAAAAAAAAAAAAAAATGGTGTAACGTTGAGGCAGTGGATCCAGAACCAGACTGCCTACATTGAATTCATGTGCTTTCACTTTTCAAGAAGGCAGCTTTATTTCATTTGGTCTCTGTTGCCTCATCCTGGGGATAGAAAAAAATAGCAGTCCTTCATAGGGCTTTCATTAGCACTGAGTGAGTTTGATGCATATAGAATGTCTACAACTATAGTCAACATACAGTAGGTACTCCAAACATACGTAATTGAAGATTCTACTAGGCACTTACTATATACTTGCTGCCTAGCATCCATTTCCCTTCCAAACATGCCTTTGTGAAATCACTGCTCCCCAGTTCTCATCCCTTCTATTTTGAATGGAATTGATCCTACTCTCCCTTTCAAATGTCGTTGCTGATTGACTTAAACCACTCTTCTGAACAATGAAGACTGGTTCAGGAAAGGGCACATGACCCTATTCAGGCCAATGAAAGAGAAGCAATTCTGAGACTCAATGTTGTTGTTCAGTCACTAAGTCATGTCCGACTCCTTGCGACCCCAAGGACTGCAGCATTCCGGGCCTCCCCATCCCTCGCTATCTCCTGGAGTTATGTCCACTGAGTCAGTGATGCTATCCAACCATCTGCCTTCAATCTTTCCCAGCATTGGGGAGACTCAGTCCAGAATCTCTAAAAGAGACCCTCTCTCCCCACCTGGAAGATGTAGTATATGCATATGGGTCTGCAGCTTGCACATAAGAAGGCATAATCGATTCCCTTTTCTGAAGTAAACAGTCCTTTGCATTTCTTTCCCTGGAACCATGTTCCAGGCATTCTCTACATCGATTAAATTTAATTGAGTCTCAGTCTATCATTCTATGAAGAAAATGAAACAAAACAAGCCTTCAGCTTCCTTGATCCTTTCCTACCTCAACTATTTCAACACACCCCAATTTCCAAGGTACCCTCCAAAACCAACAACATGACTTGAAAAATGGCCCAGGTATTGGCAAAAAGAAAAACATAGAGAATAGTCAGGGATTTCCCTGGTGTTTCAGTGGTTAAGAGTTTATCGTCCAATGCGTGGGGTGCAGGTTTGATCCCTGGTCCAGGAGATAAGATCCTACATGCCTCATGGCCAAAATGCCAAAATATAAAACAGAAGCAATACTGTAACAAATCCAAAAAGACTTTAAAAATGGTTCACATAAAATTAAAAAAAAAAAAAACTTAAGAGTCAAATGCATAAAATTCTATGTTGTGTGTATATGTATGTGTCTTTTAACGTGGTTAATTACCAATAAGGAAAACAAGAAATATGCATATTGTGACAATATTCTTAACCACTTTGACAAAATTCTACCACAAAGTTGATGTTTTCAGGATGTTTTGATGAGCTACTTGAAGGACAGGGCACGTTATCACTCAGCTTTGAATCGCCAGGGCACCCAGGCCATTGTCTCCCACATAACAGATCCCAACCATCACGTGTCAAGTTGAAAATGCCCACCCTGTAAGGCCACACCCTGTTCAAACCAAACTGCAACCATTTTTTGAGTACCTACTGTTCACCAGGGGCTTTACTAGGCAATTCACACATAATTTCTTAGATAATTTACTTCAGAGCATATGTGCATGGGTAAATAGCGAACTTCCATTCCTATTTATAGAGGAGGAAACAAGGTCAGAAAATTTGCCCCAGGGGCCATGCAGGTAGTAAATGAGGGCACTAAGATTAGAACCCTAGCCTAATATGTAAAAGACACATCACAGTGAAACACACATCACATGAGTATCAGTAGACGAACAAAATGTCATGTGGTTACAAGATTTAAAGGTTAAGGGCAAAGACACTTCAGAGGCGAGAGGCAGCATGATGTAGAGGAAAAAAGGAACACGCGCTCACACAGCTCTGCTATGATGGAACTTCATGAGCTTAAACAAGATAGTCCATTCATATGTTTGATCAATAAATACTCTTTAAGGGTCTGTGGCCATGCTCAGCCACTCAATCGTGTCTGACTCTTTGCAACCCTATGGACTGTACCCCACCAGGCTCCTCTGTCCATGGGATTCTCCAGGCAAGAATACTTGGAGTTGCCATTTACTTCTCCAGGGGATCTTCCTGACCCAAGGATTGAACTCCTGACTCCTGCAATAGCAGGTGGATTCTTTACCACTGAGCCACCTGAAAAGCCCTCATTAAGGGTCTACTATGTGCTTAATACTCAGAAAAGAACAGTAAATAAAACAAACATGGTCCCTCTCCTTGTGGAATTTACAACCCCATGAAGATCCTAGAAGTGGAAAGGACCTTCAGGATCACCTAGTCCAATTCCCTCTTTGACAGATGCAAAGATTGAAACCCAGAGAGGGGGAGAGACTTGCTCAGAATTTACAGTCAGTCAATGGCCAAGCTGGACTAAATCCCAGCTCTTCATAGGACCCACTGCAGTGCTTCACAAACAGGAAGAAGATTAACTGTCTGCCCTCACCCCATAGGATTCCCAAAACAGCTGAGGTAAGAGTATCTGAAGGCAGTTAAAAGTCATAAAAAGATGTGCATTACAGCACTGTTAGAAGCAGCATACACAAAGGCACATATACACAGGCACACACACACACACACACACAAAAAAAAATGTCCCCCAAGTAGTAAGTTGTTAAATACACTGTGCCACATTCATATGATGAATGCTTTTGCTATTAAAAATAATAATAAATGTTAATTTTATTGACTTGGTCTACAGGATGGCCATGGTGCTTTATGAAACATGGGGGAAAGTAACTTGCAGACTAATGAACATAATCCCATTTCTTGCTGGCTTCTTGCTTTTAAGGAGAAAACATAGATGGATTTATAAGTTTTATATACTCATGTTTAAATATAGCAAAAAATGTAGAAAAGATATACATCATTGGTTTTCTTAAAGGGTAGAGATGGAAGACAGAAAGGACCATTATTAACTTTTTCTTTATATTCAATTTTTTTTATCATCTGACTTGGTACAGACATGTATGCTTTTTATTTTTCATCATTCTTTTTTGAATAGGTAATATAATCATATGGCTCAAAATTCAAAGGAGACAAAAGCGTATAAATAAAGGATGTCCTCCTCTTGCCACCCTCCAGAGAATCCAAGTCCCCATGGGCTATCAGTTTCCTATGCATTTTCAGACATAGTTAACACAAAAACAGAGATCTACATGGTACAGATACTGCACTTTGCATTTTTTTACTTGATAATATAACTTCTCCCACTCCAGTACTCTTGCCTGGAAAATCCCATGGAAGGGGGAGCCTGGTAGGCTACAGTCCATGGGGTCGTGAAGAGCTGGACACGACTGAGCGACTTCACCTTGACTTTTCACTTTCATGCATTGGAGGAGGAAATGGCAACCCACTCCAGTATTCTTGCCTGAAAAATCCCAGGGACTGAGGAGCCTGGTGGGCTGCTATCTATGGGGTCGCACAGAGTCGGACATGACTGATGCGACTTAGCAGCAGCAATATAACTTGTATATGCTATTGTCTCAATCAACTCAGGTGGCTGTAACAGAATACCAGAGACTGGGTGGTTTAAGCGACAAACATTTCGTTCTCACAGTGCTGGAGGCTGGAAGTCGAAGATCAGGGCACCAGCAAGATCTGGTTGTTGAAAAGGACCCTCCTCCTAGTTTGCAGATGGACATCTTTTTGCTGTATACTCAGGTGATGGAGAGCAGAGAGAGAAAAAAGCAAGTTCTCCCTCTCTACTTACAAGGGCACTAATATCATGAGGGCTCTGCCTTTGTCACCCAATTACCTCCTTAAGGCTCTACACTGGGGATTAGGTTTCAACACACACATTTTGGAAGAACATTCAGTACGTTGCATACAGTATCATATCCATACAGAACAAGCTTTCTTTTCTACAGCTGTGTTTGTTTAACCAGTTCCTTACTGATGGGCATCTAGGTTGTTAACAGTCTTTGTTCAAATGACCAATGCTGAAAAGACTAATTATTATTTTAAAACTACATCAGATCATGCTACTCCTTTACTCAAAAATCTCCACTGGAACCTGGTCTCATTTAGAGCAACATTAAAATCCCTCTGCTGGCCTACACAGCCCAGGGAAATGTGCACCCAACCCACCACCTCTCAGTCCTGGGACCTCATGTTCTACCATCAGCCCTGCCCTCTCCAATGGGTAACAAAGGCCTCCTCGCTGTCCCTCAGAACTCTCCTCTCTACTGTCTCCACGGCTCACTCCTTCACCCACCTCAAGGCTTTGATCAACTCTCACCTTCTCAAGGAGGTGCCCACATGTTAAACAGCCCACACACTTCAGTATTTCCTGTCTTATCCACTCCCCACTATTTTTTTCCATACAATTCATCATCTTCTAACACACAACTTATTATCTTCGTTGTCATCTGTCTTCTCAAAACAAATGTAAGCTCCCCAAGGGGAGGAATTAGTGTCTGTCTCGTTCACTGATGTCCCCAGTACCTTGAATATAGTCACTGACACACAGGGTGAGTTTAATGAGTGTTTGTTGAATAAATATGAATGAATTGCTCGTGTGTGTGAGCATCTTTTGTTATACATATACTTTCAACAATTAGAGGATATTAAGATGTAGGAATGGAGAAAGAAATGGCAACCCACTCCAGTGTTCTTGCCTGGAGAATCCCGGGGACGGGGGAGCCTGGTGGGCTTCCGTCTATGGGATCGCACAGAGTCAGACATGACTGAAGTGACTTAGCAGTAGCAAGGTGTAGGAAAAAGGAAAGGCACACTGTATTTGGAGGAGGGAGCAGGGGAGTCAAAGATATGAATATGCATATAACCTAGCGCATATTTCATGGGATCTGTGTCACTTTACACACGTATCTCAGACAATCCTCACAATAATCTGTGACTTAAGTACTGTTGTTACCCCTTTTAGGGTTGAAGGAACTTGAGCAAAGACCAGCACAGCGAGGTATCCAGAGTTACACAGTGGGAACGGGGAAGAATCCACTGTGGGATCCAAACACAGCAGCCTTGGTCCAGAACCATGCTCTTATCTCCCCAGCTTCAGCTTTGATTTCCTCTCAGGCTAGAGGCCTTTGTAATGCAAGTGAAGGCCCAGAAAGGCACTAATAATCACCAAACTCCTTAACTTTATTTCCGCAGGTGCACTGGGAGAATCACACACCTGTCCAGGCTAAAGGCCCAGTGAGATTTAAGCAACTCACTCAAGCTCCCACTGCTCTGTGTAGTGGATGTGAGTGAAGACATTGCTTGTTCCTGAGCTTACCGTCCAAGCACCACACCACACTGCCCACACTTGGGCCAGAATGAAGAAAAAATAAGCAGGAAGGGTGCACGCATGTAAAGACCAAGGAGCGCCCAGAAGTTTCCTTGTCCCCAAGGACTCACATCACCACCAAAGCCGCACTGCATGCTCGCTGGAAAGTTCTGACTTACAAGGTTCTTTCAACAGGAAATGTTGCCAGCTCAGATCTTACCTAGATCAGTGCGGTGTCTGGGAGTTCTCCAAGCTATGTCAACAGGGCACGAGACAGATAATACCAGGGCCAGCCTTGAAACATTATCTAAGAGACAGCTGACCGGACCATCCAAATGTCTGAATTATGGGTAGTGTCAGCACACATTAGGCCCCTGAGACCCACTGACTATTGCTCTCCACCTCTACCAGGAGATCATAAATCATAATTCTATCTGGGTGGCGCATCCTTTCAGGGCAGGATATGGCCAACATTCAACAGGACCTTGACCCAGAGTAGGTTCACGCTGCCTGTTTTCACTTTGAAATAAAAATGAAGCATTGGGGCTATATTTGTTTACAGGCAGCTGCCTAGGGTTTCACTTAAAAATGCCACTAGTCTGAGAGTTGGCTGCTGCTGCTGCTGCTAAGTTGCTTCAGTCGTGTCCGACTCTGTGCGACCCCATAGACGGCAGCCCACCAGGCTCCCCCATCCCTGGGATTCTCCAGGCAAGAAGACTGGAGTGGGTTGCCATTCCCTTCTCCAATGCATGAAAGTGAAAAGTGAAAGTGAAGTCGCTCAGTCGTGTCCAACTCTTAGCAACCCAATGGACTGCAGCCCACCAGGCTCCTCCGTCCATGGAGTTTTCCAGGCAAGAGTACTGGAGTGGGGTGCCATTGCCTTCTCCAGTGAGAGTTGGCAGACCTGCATTAAGATGATATCAATTAGTTTCTGACAGTCACATGACATCTCTCCAAGTCTCAGTTTCTTCATCTGTAGGGTGGGTGGCTGGAATAAGGGCTGTGAGTTCAGGCTCTGTGTACTCTGGCTCTGACCCTGGCCAAGCCCAGACCAGGGGCCCCTGTTCTTCCTGCTACCCCATTCCTCATTCTGGCCACTATCAAAGGCAGGCTAAGCCCAGGTTTTGGGTCTCAGAAAAAGCAGGGCAACCAAGAAAGGAATGTCTTTTTAAAAAAATAGTTTCTGCCCTCTGCCTTGAGAGCAGGAGCTACTCCAGTTGCAGGGGGCGGGCTTCTCACCGCAGTAGCTTCTCTTGTGGAGGAGCACGGGCTCCAGGGCACATGGGTTTTGTAGCTGTGATGCTGGGCTCTGCAGTTGTGGCACACAGGCTTAGTTGCCCCAAGGCATGTGGAATCTTCCGGACCAGGGGTCAAACCCATGTCCTTTGCACTTGCAGGTGGATTCTTTACCACTGGACCACCAGGGAAGTCCAGGAATGCCTTAAAAGCAAAAGATAATTCAATAAAAACACCACGGTGAGAAAACATCTGAACATTTCTGTTACATTAAGTAACGATTTTTACTAACGAGGGAGAAGCATTATCTTCCCATGTTTTTAACCTTCCAATCTGACCCTGTTCTAAAAATGTAGAGGCTTCTGACTTCCTCCCTTTCTCCCTCCTTCCCTCCCTTCATTTGAGAAGATTCATAAAAACCTCTGTGTCTTGGTCTCCTATTTTTAAAAGGGAAGCAATTACCCAGAGTTATCTCATAATGTACACATTTGCATGTAAGGGGATACAAATCACTTACCATGAGGGTAAAGAAGTATGTGCAAGGGTATTCTTCACAGCATTGTTTGTAATAGCAAAAAAGGGGAAATAAACTAAATACCCATCAACCTAAGTGCTCATCAAACCAAACCTGGCACATCCATTCTACAGAACACTAAAGTGCTCTTTGAGTGATAGCCACAGACCTGAATGTGAGGAATGGAATCCTCCAGAACCCATTTCTAAATGAAAACAACAAGATGCAGAGCAGTGCATAGTAGGCTCCCACTTGTGTTTCTTTTAAAGAAACCCATATTCACGTATGCTGATTTATACATGAAATATTTCTGGAACGATAAGCAAGAAACAATTACTAGTGGTTGTCTCTGGGGATTAGCCTAGGCAGCCTGACAGGGAGTGAAACTTCATTTTCATTCTATATGCTCTTGCACTACTTAATATTTTTTTATTACTCACATGCAGCACTTCTATTTAAATAAACAAAAGGCCCACATTTAAGTACCATATTGTTATCAATACTAATGGTAGAAGACAATGAAAGATTATAATGTCAAGACCAAGTGGAAAGCATTCATTTGAAAGATAGTTAGAGCATTCACTATGTGCAAAGCAACATATCTAGGAGCAGCTACCCACTCAGGTCCTTCTAGGTACCAGCTCGAGCTCTGAAGGGAGGTGGGGCGATTCCAGGTACACCAAGAATCTACCACTTGCTGGCTGGGCAACTGTGGGACAATCAAGTCACCTCTCTGAACCTCTTTATCTGCAAAATTAGGATATGTAAAGAACTTACTTCCCCCACTCACCCGCAAAGAGCTGTGATGAAGACTAAAGTAGATAAGGCAGGTGAGATGCCCAGCCCTGGTCCTTGTTAATGGTGATGAGCACAGGCCATGGTTATGACAGGTGTCTTTCTTTATCTGAACACCAGTCACTCACTCCTTCAAAGTCAGGAACCTCTTAGTTCTTGATAACCGACTGTCCCTCCCTCCCCAAAGATGATATATGAACTCAGAAACAGAACAAAACAGACTCAGAGAGTAAGGGATATCTTTAATCTTAAGAAACTTAAAAGAAGAATCTGAGCTAAGCTTCACAAGATAAGTAGGCAAATTCAATAGGTATGGGTGTGGGGTAGATTCCTTGCAAAAGAAGCAAAAAGGATGAAAAAATAAAGCAATAAAGATGCCTGAGGAATGGTCAAGAGCCCAGCATGGGTACCTCCATCACAGGAGCCCAGTGGACCCATCAGGACAAGATTTCATATGCTGTGATGAGGAGATTCCAGTACAAATAGGTACTGCAAGTTGAGGAGCGATGGATTTTCTTGACCCAACACAGAGGTGATGAGGGTATTGGCAGTGAGAATAGAAATGAGAGGAGGGACCCTGACAGATCTCAGACTTGGAGACCACTTAGATGTTTAGCTGAGGAAGATAAGGAAGAAGCTCAAGATAAACCCCAGATTTATGGTTAAGGCAATAAATCTGAGCGCTCCATTACAGAGGGAGGCAGGTGGGTACATGTGAGCTTGTATAATGTTGCCAAACACAATTCACCCTTTTGTTTTCATTTCCAAACTATCAAATGTGAGCCAGCTTTTCTTTAATTCACCCAATAAATCTTTATTGAGCACTTATTGTACATTAAGGACTACGATATAAGCCAGGAATATAACAGTAAAGCAAGTACAGCGCTTCATCTCACAGCCCTTAACATCTACTGTGGAGTGCAGGCAGGGCAACAGTCCGTCAAAACCTTGCTGGGTCAGGAGAACTCACGGCACGTTGGGATTTCAGGTAGGGACACCTACTCCAAGCTTGGGTGGCAGTGAAGGCTTAGGAAGTGACTTCAAAGCTGAGAACAGAAAGAAAGAGAGGCAAGATTTAAGAAGACAAAGAACCAGGAGAGAATGTTCGAAGCAGAGTAGACAGGAAATATGATGATCACCAGATCTGGAGGAGGCGAAGAGGTGCGGCATGGCTGTACAGAGACTGGGCGGTGGGGCACAAACCCTGCTCCTAAAGCTCCAGTCTCCAGTCTGGGAGAACTGCCTCCAGGTACAGGGCTTGGGAGCACCTACCAAAGCCTGTGCAGAAGCACTAGTCTGACCAATGAGTTAGAATCAAGTCTGGATTTGAGAACGATAACTTTGCCTTTTGCATCAGATTTCTAAATAGGAATTTTTCTCAGTCCCATCAATGTCATGTGCACAGAGTTCCCCCTTTCACTCCCTTAAAAAAAAAAAAAAAAACCACCTCAGGCAAAATCCACATGAAGATGGATATCCTGGTGTGATGAGGTGGGATATTCACAAGTATACAAACTTGTCTGCAGATTTCTCCCATCCTTCATCTGACAATAATAACAACTTCCAAGGCCCTGACAACATTGTCTCAGTCTCAGGATACAGTATATAAGAGCCATTTAATTTGATGTTGGTTCTGATACTGGAAAATATTTTTCAACTTGCTCAAAGTCATCCAGCAATTTGTGTATCTAAAGGCAGAGCAGTTTGATTTATTCCCTTTTTCTACTTATCTTTCCCATTCTTCTCACCATTCATTTTTTTCTTTCCTTTCCCATTCTCAGTAGCACATAATAGAGACATACTTGTTTGCCTTAAGCAGTGGGGGTAGGGCAGAAAGTGCAAGGGAAATAATAAGGCCATTCATATTTGGGAAGTTAAGACCTACAGCTGGGCAGCAAGAAGAGTATTCCACACACTGGCCCTGGGTCCATAGAAGCCTCTCAGAAACTAGCAGGAAATTCTTGCCCTTCCCCCATCCCCCACCCCCGCCAGTCCTGCCATTCCTCAGCTTCAGCTGTTTTCAGGAAGTGTATTCCCTCTCCTCCCACTACCATCCGAGGTTAAAGCGTCTGCCTCCAATGCGGGAGACCCGGGTTCGATCCCTGGGTTGGGAAGATCCCCTGGAGAAGGAAATGGCAATCCACTCCAGTATTCTTGCCTGGAGAATCCCATGGACAGAGAAGCCTAGTAGGTTACAGTCCACGGGGTCGCAAAGAGTCGGACACGACTGAGCACCTTCACCTTCACCCACTACCATCCAGTTTTATAGTAGTGTTTTCCACATTTTGACCCTTGGGTCATTAAAGAGATAGGACAAGTAGGTGGAATTCATGACCTCAGGCAGATCTCAGGCTGGATATAGAATAACTATAAGAACCCGGAGAGGAGGGGACCTATGTATACCTATGGCTGATTCATGTTGATTTTTGGCAGAAACCAACACAACACTGTAAAGCAATTATCCTTCAATTAAAAATAAGTAATTTTTTTTAAAAAAAGAATAACCAGAGAGAACAGAATATGGACTAAAGATGAGGTGACAGTATTGTTGTATCAATGTTACATTTCCTGAATTTGATCACTCCACTGTGGTCATGTAAGAGAACAGTCTTCATTTTAGGAAATATACTCTGAAGGATTTAAGAGTAAAGGGGCTTGGTGTAAATTACTCTCAAATAGTCCAAGGGAAAAAAGCATGTGTGTTTGTTGTTGGGGGGATGGGGCAAATATGGCAAAATGTTTACAACTGGTAAATCTGGCTAAAGAGTGTTTGGAATTTTTTACAACTATTCTTGTAACTTTTAAGTTTGAAAATATATTTAAGTTATAAATAAAATTAATTTTTTAAAAGCCTCAAAATATGGCCCTGGACCAGATGCATCTGAATCTCCCAGAGACTGGTTTAAAAATACTGTCCTGGCAGATGCCTCAGAAGGGGGCCTCAAATACATGCAGAACAGTGTCCCGTAAAGACAGTGACAGCTGTCAAATGGGATCCACAGGTGGAGAAGGCCTTGCACCTTCTGCCACACGAATACACACAACAACTGGGAAGATGAAAATGTAGGAGATGAAGATGATCGTGAGAGAATATAGGAGGTTGGAACCAGCCATCATGAACATGGCAGTCTCATTGACATAAGTATCTGAGCAGGACAGGACAAAGAGAGGTTGGTTCTCACAGTAAAAGTGGTTGATTTCATTGGGTCCACAGAAGGAGAGACAGAGCATCAGAATGGTCTGTGCAAGACCATTTGCAAAGCCATAAATATAAGGAGTGAGTGGGCATCCCTGGTGGCTCAGTGGGTAAAGCATCTGCCTGCAATGCAGGAGATCGGAGTTCAATACCTGGGTCAGGAAGATCCCCTGGAGAAGGAAATGGCAACCCACTACAGTATTCTTGCCTGGGAAATCCCATGGACAGAGGAGCACGGCGGGCTACAGCCATTAGGGTCACAAGAGTCAGAAAGGACTTAGTGACTAAACCTATCTACCTACCTAATTATAAAGAGTAGCAGTGAGAGAGAGACAGACACACTGAGACATTTTACTGCCTTATAACCAGGGTTTGCAGATGGCCACGTAGCGGTCATAAACCATCACTGTAAGCATATAGCAATCTGTGAGCCCCAAGGAAATGAAAAAGTCAAACTGTATAAAGCGATCAAGGAAGGAAATGGATTTCCTTTTGGATAAGAGAGTGACAGTGGTGTCACTCCAGCATCCGGCATCTAAGGAGTGACATTGGTGGCATAACAGAGATCTATAAAGGAAAGATAGCTGAAGTACATTGGAGTGTGAAGCTTTGAGTCACTTCTGATTAACAAAATCATGCTCACATTGCTGATGACTGTGATCACATAGATGACTAGGAAGATCACAAAAAGAATAGGTTGCAACTCAACTCAATATGTCAGTCCCAGGAGCACAAACTCAGTCACCTCTGGGTAGGGTTCTTTAACACTGTGTTTGCTCAGCTTCTAATGAGGTCTAAAGTAAAGAAAATAAAAATGAAAAAAAACAGTATTGGCTCCCAAGCCCCAACCCAGAACACTGGAACCTACATCTCCAGGGCTGAGGTCTAGGAATGGCCTGTCAAGTAAGCGCTCGAAAAGAATGAAAAGAGCATCAGTGAGTTATAAGTCCCCAAAGCAGGTGGAGGGAATGGGGACAGGAAGGAAAAAAACTACAGAAATAATGGGTGAAAATTTTCTAAATTTGACAAAAACGATAAACACAGAGATCCAAGAAACTCAGCAAACCCCAAACACAACAAACATGAAGAAAAACACAGGAAAGTACGTCATAATCTAATTATGCAAAATCAGTGAGAAAGGGGGAGGGAGGAAGCAGCTAGCAAAAAAGACATTACCCACAAGGTGACAAGGATAAGAAAAATAGCACATTTCTCCTTATTGAAAAAAAGAAAAACGCAAGAAGAGAAGACAGTGGAGCAGCACTTTTAAAGCACTGAAAGGAATAGACCTGCCAACCGAGAATCTGGCGATAAAGATTTTTTCCAGAAGTACAAAAGCTGAAAGGATGCATCATCTGCTGACCCAGGCTACAGGAAATGTTAAAGAAAGTTCTCCAGGCAGAAGGGAAAAGATACCAAGTGGCAATCTGGATCCACACAAAGGAAGAGCACGGAGAAAAATAATGTTTTGTTATTTAAACTCTTTAGAAAATAATTGGCTGTTTAACAAAAATATTGACAATGTACAATAGGGTTCATAACATATTAGAAAGTACAAAATTATGACACCAATAGCACAAAGGGAGGGTCAGGAGAAACGGCAATATATTGTTCAAGGCTCATACTATATATGAAGTGATATATCACTTGCAAGTAAATGGTGATACGTTAAAGATGTATACTATAAACTCAAAGCCACCACTTAAAAAAGAGTTATCAAAAAAGTCCATTTTTAAAAAAAATTCTCAATCCAAAAGAAGAAAGAAAAAAGGATCAAAGGACAGATGAAATAAGTAGAAAACAAATATTAATAGCAAGATAACAGACAAACTTAATTACCTCTACAGAAAAGTTGCAAGAATAGAGAACTTAAGTATACTCTTCATACAGATTCACCAATTTTTAAAGTCATTTCATATTTTCTCTACCACTCTGTACATATATTTTTTTCTGAACCTTTTGACACTATATTATAGATATCATACTCATTTATGCATAAACACTTTCACATATATTTCCTAAGAACAAGGAAATTCTCCTACATAACCACAGTCAAGTTACCAAACCCAGGAAATTTAACAATGATGCAATACTCTTACCTTAAAAAAAAAGTACATCACAAAATTTCATCATTGCCCTAGTCGTGTTCCTTAGAATAGCTTTTTCCCAATCAGGGTTTTGATCTCAATGACACATTGCATTTAATTGTTATATATCTTCAATGCACAAATTCAATATACAGCACTTTTTTGTCTTGCTTGACCTTGCCATGTTTTGAAGAGTACAGGTCAGTTGGGTGTTATTGCTGTTGCTTAGTTTGGTTCGGGTGAAGAACCTCCCTCAAAATGTGGCTCTCTGATAAAAAATAATTTTCTTTTACTCTAAATCACATCATGACACTGCTTCCTACTGAACTAAAAGCCTTGGAAGGGCAGGAATTGTATGTGTCTTATTCACAGATGAGTTCTCAGTACCTAGAAGGTACCCAGCACATGATACACATTTTTGGAAAGAACAAATGGAGAAGGGACAGAGGATGCCAAGAAAGAGAAAGAGAGGGGAGAAATGTAGAAGAAACCCTAGTGATATCACTAACACCTGTTGAGTTCTCCACATGCTAAGCATCCTTCTAAGCACCGTGTGAATGCACAAGCTCACTCATGGGATGGTCAGAATCTTAAGTCACTTAATTTCTGAGAACCTAGACCCTCCGTCAGTAAAATGAGGACAGTCTGACATTCTGGGAATATCGGATAAGCTAAGCGCAGCCTCAAAAAAAAAAATTTAAAAAATGAGGAGGTGCGTCAAGGTTATCTGAAGGGACCTCCACAATGAGGGAGCCACGTAGAACAGCAGAGACCCATCTGGGGCAGCCAGAATAGAGGTAAAAAGTGGGTGGAAGCCACCCATCACAGTGAATGCCAAGCTCTCCTTCCAGGCAGGGACCCTCAGAGCCATAGGTGGGGGCTAAAAACACCCCATTTTTAGCACAGGACGCTTCCTCCTGGAGCAAAGGTGCAGTGAGCACTGTGGACGTAAAATGTCAGAAAGCAGAGAGAGAAAATGAAGGAGGAGCCCAGAGCAGCAGAGATGAGAGCTAGAGGAAGCGTTCCACTGATGTTCAAGTTCCTGGTTCCAGGCCACTGAAGGTCTGGCTTCCCTCCTGTCCTTACTTTCACGAAACGCCCTCCACCCTTCAAGAGTTCTCTTTACTGAGGCTAACTCTAGCTGGTTGCTGTGTCTGCAGAATGTCTGTTGATTTGGGAGGGCTGCCTGCAATGGTTTGGGGAAGTCCCCTACTTGACAGTCTTGGTGGGAAACAGAGAAGTTGAAAATGTCAGTCACTCACTCTCCCAGGACCCTGCGCAGCTGGGATGGTCAAGCACATGATCCATGTGCAACCAACCAGATGTTACATGCAGTGAAATGGAGCCCTCGAGGATTCATCTTAGTGGTTGGCGGCAACAGCTACACCTTGCATCCAGCATCACCAGTGGCAGCGCGGTAAGCCGGGACTGCTTGAAGGCAGTGGCATCCATGCTAGGCTGGGCTGCACCATCACTCAGACCGCTACTCGGGCTGAGGCCTCACCTCCATTGTCACAGCTCTGCCTCTCGTGCCTGTTCTGTAGCTTTCCTGACATTTCTGTGAACCACCTGACATGCTTCCAATACATCACCTTCCTGTTTAAGTCAGCTGAATTGGTTTCTGTTGTCTGCAAACTAAGAACTCCAACAAATGCAGTCATTTTCCACAAGAATCCTAACTCATTCAAGGATCTCAGTCTTGCCCAAGTCTTAAGTGCATATTTTGGTCTCTCAATGACCCCACTCTCCAGTCACTAATTAATGCAGTCTACTGAGCCCACACAGGGAGTCAGCCTCAGGTCAAGTCTTTGGGCAGAGAATTTCCTGCAGGACCTTATATTTTGGTATGCAAGTATATGTTGCAAAGGCTACATTTGGCCCAGGTCCCACTTTAGTGTGAACAGGAAAAGGTGTGGCCATCAACTGGGATGCCTTGTGCAGGAAAAAACCTGCACAGCCACACGCAAAGGCCCTGGTAGCTCAGCTCCTTCATGCCCCTGCTGGGCTGAGGCTCTCTTTGCTGGACTGTGAGGGAGAGTATGCTAAACACATGTTTGCAAATGGACAGGTTCTTCATTTGCTTTAGGTTCAACAGGAATGCCAACTTGGAAGGCATGGGCTTCATGGAAGCTTGCAAGCTAAATAAAGCACAGAATCAGTGGTTTGCTACCTGGACTCCATGGAAGGATTTCCAGGGGTGTCTTGAAACAGCCTCAAATTTTATACAAAATGAGTGGGGACCTATGTTTTTCTGGAGACAGAATCTATATAACTCTCACCAGTTTGTCCAAAGGCTCTGTGACATCTACCCCACACGTACACAAATAAGCCGTAACTTAAAAACCACGAGTATGATCTAACCTTTATTTTACAAATAAGGAAAGGAAGAAAAAAAAGTGTTCAGAAAGGTCAGAGAGCTCATTAGTTGTCAGGACAGAATGAAAATCCAGGTCCGCAGCTCTAATAACAGAACTTTCTATGCTTCAAGGAGTTGTCACATGATCATCCCAAAAAAAATGTCATCAGGAGAATTCCACCTGGTCAGGAATGTCCCAGCAGTGGCAGCAAGATCTCAAAGACAGCGATGCTGCTCTTTCAAATGTCAGGCTCTGCTGCCCCAGCCACCTTGCCCGGCCCCACAAGGGCGAGAACAGGCCTGCCACAGTGACAGAGCAGGTCAGGGGCCATCAAGGGGAACTCTGTTCTTCTGCTATTCCCCACCTCGCCGCGCCACACTCTCTCCTCGGTCCCACACGCACACATGCAGACACCTGCACCAAGAGGCCAGGCAGAGACGCAGGAAACCTGTGGGCTGGAAAGCCACAAGCTGCTCAGCTAAAGCTTTCAAAAAAAAATTATTTTTTTCAAAAGTCCTAAAGCCCACACAAATACACTTGGCCCTCATATTTAGCACCAAGGCTGTGTGTAAGTTAGACAGCCTTGTACATTCACATTCACCTTTCTCAGACTAGGCTTCCCCTTACTGGGAAACATTCATTTCATTAGTTTTAAGATATTGGGGACAGGGCCACCAAACAGTTTCCCAGTGGCTTACTTCCAAGTTTCACTTTAAATAAATAAATCTTAGGAATTACCATAATAAATAGGAATCACTGCTGAGACATGGACCAGGCCCTGGAGTAAGCACCTAACATTGTAATTTCATCTTCACAATATGGATAAATTCTATCACTGTCCCTACTGTATAATTAGAGAAACAGGGGCCAAAGAGGGTAACTTGCTCAGAGTTACAATACATACATGCTGGAGGTACACCAAGGACAATACTTACAGGAGGCACAACAAGGATTTAAATGCAGGTATCTTGGACAGCTGAGCGCCGAAGAATTGATGCTTTTGAACTGTGGTGTTGGAGAAGACTCTTGAGAGCCCCTTGGACTGCAAGGAGATCCAACCAGTCCATTCTGAAGGAGATCAGCCCTGGGATTTCTTTGGAAGGAATGATGCTAAAACTGAAACTCCGGTACTTTGGCCACCTCATGCGAAGAGTTGACTCATTGGAAAAGACTCTGATGCTGGGAAGGATTAGGGGCAGGAGGAGAAGGGGACGGCAGAGGATGAGATGGCTGGATGGCATCACCGACTCTATGGACGTGAGTTTGAGTGAACTCCAGGAGTTGGTGATGGACAAGGAGGCCTAGCGTGCTGCAATTCATGGGGTCGCAAAGAGCCGGACACAACTGAACTGAACTGATCTTGGACTCCAGGTTCTAAACACTCAGCTGTTCTGTTAGGTTAAACTGCCCCAAGGTAGAGACAGTGCTGGTCAGAATTTCTGGGAATCCGTGGTTTTCCCCAACCCCCTTCAAAGGTTCTAAACACAAAATAAAAGGATACCCACCTTAAGTCCAAGATCTCCTTCGGATGAGAATCAGGGCTTCAGAGTCTTCGACTATTAGATCCAGAAGAACTTTAGAGATCATCTTTTCTAAGCTCGTTTTACAAGTGAGGCCAGAGAGGCCCAGAGAGGGCAAGTGACGAGTTCAGGACACACAGCTAGTAAGTGGTCCCTTGACTTCAAGTTCAGGAAGCCATCTGCTATACCTGTCTCCAGAATGGGAAACTTTTTATCCACTGTTGTATGGTATGTGATTCTCAGGGTACACAGATAAAAGTTTAAATAATGTGCATTCTCTTAAATAGTGAGAAAAATATTCCCTTTCACTTCTCTTTTAGCTCTCTGATTACTTTAAGGATAGTCTTGGTTTGATATGACTATGTCTTTAACATTTCTCAAGCTCCTTTTTTTTATAAAGACAATGGACCTTTGGTGGGAAACCAAGATATAAATAAGAATGTAGTAATTTGGCTTTATTTCTTTGGGGTTTTGTTTTGGTTACCCTCTAGTTAAGCCAAGTGATATAAGCTTTAATTTATACATTTATTTAAGGTTTCTATTTAAAAATATGTATTTAGGTTAAAGAAAAATCCACTAGAGAAAAATATTAAATGAATAGTTGAAAAGTGAAAGTGGCTCAGTCGTGTCCGGCTCTTTGCGACCCCACGGACTAGTCCATAGAATTCTCCAGACCAGTGGGTAGCCCTTCCCTTCTCCAGGCAATCTTCCCACCTCAGGGACTGAACCCTGGTCTCCCGCATTGCAGGTGGATTCTTTCCTAGCTGAGCCACAGGGGAAGCCCCAGGTCCCTGCCGCTTGCCATAATACAAAGCAACCTAAAAAATAATTTCAAAGAAAATAAAACAAACATGTAGCTTCATGATCACTTTTTAAGCAAAAGATTGAACAACAAAAGTAAAACTTGAAAGAACATGACTCTAATCCTGGCGAGTTCATGTGTCCAGAAATCTAGCACACCAACTTGGTGAGGTCAGCCCCATGCTCTGCGACTTCCCCTCTTCACTCCGCACCCGCCCCAGACCACTTAGGAGCCATCGGGGGGGGGAAATCACGCCGCCTCAGGGGGAGTGTGACACGAGGCCACTGCGACGGAGCGGGAGCGGCCCAAAGACAACGCACGCCGAGGGCGAGATACACCGCCCCCTGGTGGACAGTTTGGGTTTAGCCCGGCACTTTCCGTTCTCTGACCTGTGCCACCAGCAAGCCTGCTACTCAACTGATAGGAAGTAATACTTTGCTTTTGTATTAAGTGTAAATATATATGTAAACACAGATATGTGCTACTTTAGAATTTCACTTCAGGATGGTAAAATAGGTGTTACAAAATACTTTCTAAAGAAAGGGGCGTGTGTGCCTGACAAGATTGAGAACCACCATCTTGGAGCAGTTAAGACCTGTTCCCTGCTTTCAGGGCTCACCACTGAGGGCAAGCTCCACTGGAGCCCATTTCCCCTGCCTGACAAGACTCTCTCTGGTCTCTTCCTTCTGTCCAGATCTTGCCTCCCCTTCCAGCTCACAGCCACCTCACCCTCCTCTGCTATCGGCACACTTCCTCTGGATTTGAATCAGCTCCACCACAGTGGACTTCACACAAGTTACCTAACCAATCAGAGCCCAGGCTTACAGCTATTAAAAGAGTGCCCATAACCTACCCCCTGTGGTGGTGTTCTGAGAGTTCAGGAAATGTTGCAAGTGAAGCACTTAACACGGCCTGGAATAGAGTCCATGATCCTCAATGTCAGATGATGGTGGTGACACCCACAATCTCCTTTCCACCGACACCTTCCCTTCAGTTTTATTTAAAGTGAGTGAAAAGTGAAAGTCGCTCAGTCATGTCCGACTCTTTGCAACCCCATGGACTATACAGTCCATGGAATTCTCCAGGCCAGAACACTGGAGTGGGTAGCCTTTCCCTTATCTTCCCAACCCAGGAATCAAACAAGGGTCTCCTGCACTGCAGGTGGATTCTTTACCAGCTGAGCTATGAGGGAAGCCCCTTTATTTATTTAAAGAGGGCTCAGTAAATCTGTATTGACTGATAAAAAAAAAAGTCAGGATTTTCAGACAAAATTTAGCACATTCACAAAGCTGTGAGTGTCCTGAAGACAAAACCCGGCAATTGCCACCCATCTCAGCTAGAACATTTCCAAATTAGAGAAAGGAGCCAATGGATGGATAAGAAGGCAGAAGGTGCCCTCTGCTGGCATAGTTACTTATCTCGGGAAGAAAGGCAGGTTCTGAAAATGCAAAGCAGCAAAGGGTAGCGTGATTTTCAAGAAGGACAAATCCAAGTGTTAAGTTCTGGGGTCAGCAGTGCCTGGAAGATACAGCAGGAATTTATTGTCTCCTCAGTGGACTGTCACAATGCCTTTATCATCTGACTTTACCCACAGGACGTGGCTTGCTCAAGGTGAGGTCACTAGTCAAGGGTACAGCTGGGAATTGAACTCGCAGATGCCAACTACAAATCCAGAAATCTCTACCCTGCTGGACAGCAAACTTCTTCAGTGTAGGAGCTGTGACTTATGCCATTTTACATCCTGCCAGCACTTAGCAAAGAGTTATGCACTCAGTCAATTGTTACATGAAGTAGTAATCAACATTTGTGAAATGAGCACTCTGTACCCAAATATCACTGGGCAAAGTGACTTTAATACATTATTTCACTTGTTCACAACACTTGCCTGAGGTGGCCTAGTTCATAGACACAGACTCTCTAAAGTCTCAGAGAGGTCGAGAAATTTGCCTAAGATCACAAAGCTTGGATTCCCACCTAAGCATACTAACTCCAGAGCCTGGTCTCTTACCTATTAGTTCTCAGACTGTTGGATCCCAAGATTCCTTTACAATCTTAAAAATTATTAAGGACCATAAAGAGCTTTTGTTTTGCTTATAAGGATTACATCTATCAGTATATACAGCATGACAACTCAAAATGGGAATTTGAAATATTTACTAGTTGATTTAAATATTGTAATAACTCCTTTAATGTTAACATATTTTTATGAAAAATATGTTCTCAACTGAAAAAATATTTAGTGAAACTGACACTGTCCCACATTTTTGCAGATTTCTTTAATATCTGGCTTACAAGGAGACAACTGGGTTTTCATATCTGCCACCGCAATCAGCTGTGATGTCATACTTCTACAAAACTTCACTATATGCTTATGAAAAGGGCAAATAGCATCTTAGTGTGATTACTGAAACGGTCTTAACCTCACACATCCCGAATAGAGACCCAGACACCCTTGCAGAACCACTGCTTTGTGACCACCCATCTCTCGGGTGAATGAGTCCCTTCTCCCAGTTCATTCCACCTGAAACATTCCTACTGACTTTTCAAACACCTTTTCTTTCTCTTTCTCCCTCCATTCTTACTCTTCTCCTGGCAACTGCATGTCTTCTACTAAGTCAACATTTTCTCCCCCGGTGCTCTGGATGTAGCCTGTCAAGGCAATGATGAGCCTACAAGCAGTAAAGAGAGGCTCTGCCTTAATCCTAGATGCCTTGATCTGAAGACCAAGGAGCATAAATGATTAATTCCTGCTATTCCATTTTTCAGGAAAAGAACTTCTCAAAAACCCTCACTCAATTTTATCTAGACTAAGAAGCCTAATATTAAGAAGTTATAATCATTTAGGTTTTATTAAATAGTCATCAACAGCAATATCCTAAAAGTCAGTCACATTTCACAGCTAGAGGGAATCATGGCCCCTGGCTGCCATCTCTCTCGGGCTGCCCATGAGCATCAGTTAAGAGGGGGCCTCAGTTACCCTGCTGCTTCCAGACCCCACACCCTCCCTCTGCCCTGAAACCCCAGCTCACAATCTCTCATCATCAGAATATACCATCCATTACCTGTTTTGTTGCAAATGCCTGGGTCAGTCCCTTCCCTGCTTGAAGAATTTAACTACTAGCTCACTGCCATTCTCTCTAAAACCACTCCTTCATTCTGTTTATTCCTTTTAAGACCCTGCTCTCAAAATTCCCATAGTTCTCTTCCAACAAGCTTGGCTTCGACTACCAGTCACTGACTGCTGTGGTCATCTCCTGGATGATATCACTACCAGTAACTTCAAACTGTCTATAATCTGATCCTCAGGCACCCCACTCTCCATCTTCCTGGCTCAGTGATACCCTGTCCCCAACAATCCTTTAGTCCCCCAGGGACCAACACTTCAGATCCAAACTCATTTCCTCAGACTCATGGCTCTCAAGATTCTACATGATTTAGTCCCTGCCTACCTCTCTGGCATTGTCTCCCAATCCTCTACTATGCACAACCCCCCAGCCCTTCTGACCTCTCTGCATTTTCTCAAGTCCTTTCCTAGCTCGGGGCCTTTGCACTTGCCCTCTCCTCTGCCTAGACAGTCCTACTAAAGGCGCATGTCCTCAGGACTTCTCCCTTACCTCTTTCAAATTTTGGTTCATAAGTACCTTCTCAATGTAACCATCTATAATCTATTTAAGATTTCAACCCACCAACACAAAAGACATACACTCTCTTCCCTACTTTACTTTTTCCATGCCACTTATCACTATAGCATACAGTATAACTTACTATTATTTTGCAGATAGTTGGAGGAAAACAGAATAGGATGAAGGTAGAGATTTGTATCCATTTTATTCAACTATATTCCTATATATATTCTATATACCTAGAATGGTGTCTGGCACCTAGTGACCACTCAATAGATATTTTCTACATGAAAAAGGAAATTGGATTAGGCAGATTTCAAACAATTTTTAAAAAGTTATTAAGTCATCTTCTACATAAAATTTTAAACTGCAAAGCACCTACCAATTTTTCAGAATTTATCAAGAATCATTATTCGAAGTTTTAACAGGTTTAAAAGTGAAGTCCAAGTTATGTTTATGCCACTACCACTTAGCCTTCCCTCTTTAATGGAAACACGCATCTGTTACGGGCTGAATTGGGTCTCTCCTCACCACACCCGAAATTCATATGGTGAATTCTTAACCCCAGCGCTTCAAAATGTGACTACATTTGGAGATAGGGCCTTTAAAGAGCTAATTAGATCATAATGAGGTCCTTAGGGTAGACCCTAATCCAATATGACTAGTGTTTTTTAGGACACAGACAACACCCAGCAGCCACTTGTCATACTTCCTGCTGTAACTCAATCCCACAAACTGACTGTCTACCCCCGAAAGAGCTGTGGACTTGGAGACTGCAAAGATAAACCACTCCTCTGCAAGCAATCACGAGCTAGGGAGGAATGGAAGATCGGCCATTTCCCTGTTCCCATTGCTTGAGCACATGGGGCTTAGGTCCCCAAAAGCCACCAAGCGCAGCATGTTCTAAAGTTTGTTCTGGGCTTGCTGAGAGATGTCAGAACCAGCCATCAACCCTCAGGGAGGGAAAGCCTGACAGTGAGCTTTGGGGTGTCTGCAGGGAAAACCCAGGGCTTCCCTGGTGGCTCAGTGGTCAAGAATCCACCTGCCAATGTAGGGCACCTGGGTCTGATCCCTGGGCCAAGAAGATTCCCTGGAGAAGGAAATGGCAACTCACTCGAGTATTCTTACCTGGGAAATTCCAGGCCAGAGAGCATGGCTCCTCCCCTCCTGTAGCCAAGAGTAGCTCTAAACAAATCTCATATGACTGGGGGACCTGCAAGAAGGTGTCCCCCAGATGCACACCTGCTGAGCTGCAGACATTATAGGCCCTCCTGGTGCCACCAACAGAGCTGAGCGTGGTGAGGAGCATCCTGAGTGTCTGAGAACAGTGGGTGTCCTTTTACTCTTCTTACCGCATCATGGGGACGGAGAGGGGATTGTTGGCCTGTGGGGACGGGAACTCAAACAATGGTGCTGCTCCTGACCCAGAGATGGCTCACCTGCCAGAGTAGCCCAGGACTACAGGGTTTAAAGAGCTTCTGATGTGATGTGCCTGAAAAACCTTCACCCCATCCAAATCTCTGTGGCCCTCGAAGGGCCCCATGGTTATTATTGTGGACCCTGGTGGTTATTAATGGAAGGGCAGAGGCCATGGATGGCCCTGGGTCCAAGCAAGAGGAGTCCCGCAAGGGAGAAGTGTGGCAAGAGGCATGGCTGCCATTCTCAGGAGGGCAGGGATCCACAGCCACGGAGGAGCATGTGATCACACGCACATACCCACACAGTGGTGGCCACCAGCACTACACAGAGCCAACACCCAGAGCAAAGCCAGGACACTCCCCATAACCAACATGCGGCCAGTCACACAAGGAGAATCTCTCTTCCTCCAGCTGCCCACCTCCCCCGCCCCCCAGCACTGGGCTGCAGAAGACCCATGAGGGGCTTGGCAGCTTCAGGGCAGGGGAGGGGGGTCAAGAGAAGAACACACAGTGTCGGTTCAGTCCCAGCTCTAGCTTGTGCTGGGCCACAGGGAGAAGGCTTGCGATGAGTTTGAGACTGGAGTTTTTAGACAAATAGGATTGAGCCTTATATTCTAAGCTCCAAATTCATTTTAACCAAAAGTAACCAGAGAGCTATGGAATCTGTTGAAATTCTGTTAAGCATCACCTACCACCCACCCTAAAGGAAATCAACCCTGAATATTCACTGGAACGAGTGATTCTGAAGCTTCAATACTTTGGCCACCAGAGGTGAAGAGATGACTCACTGGAAAAGACCCTGATGCTGGGAAAGATTGATGGCAGGAGAAGGGGGTGACAGAGGATGAAATCATTCAATGCCATCATCGACTCAATAGACATGAGTGAGCAAACTCCAAGAAATAGTGAAGGGCAGGAAGTCTGGCACGCTGTAGTCCACGGGGTCATAAAGAATCAGACACAACTGAGTGACTGAACAACATAAAAGCAAGGTCAACAAAACACCACTGGTAGTAATTACTGAAGAAAGAAAACCGGTTCACATTTCTACCCTGATGGCTGGGAACTTCTCAGAACACAAACAATCATCTACCAGGGCAGGGGGAGGGAAGGATGGAACGGGGGGGTCAGCCCCCATATCTGTGCTCTGCCCACACCTCTCTGCGGAAGCCTTTGACGAGGGAAGGCTCCTCAGCCCTGACTCTGCATGACGTTAACACTGGACACAGTGCAGTCACCAGATCTCCCTGGACACAGCCCCTCATTTCAGCAAATACTGGAACACCTACCACATTCCAGGCAAGATAGAAGATAGACCTCAGGCAGCTGCCGGGGTAGCGGAAGAGACAGCCAGACACACCTTAGTCTGATAAGCACTAGAAGTCTAAGGGTCTGGGGCTAACTGAGCAAAAAGAAAGGAACCTAAATCAATATTAGGGTATTAGGAAAAGCTTCTGGTAAGAGAAGTTGTCTCTGTGGAGAGCTAAAGGATGGATGGGTGTGAGTTGAGTCACTAGGAAGAGATTTCCAGGTGATTCCTCACATCATCATGTCCCTGGGAGCCATTACATAACCTTGGGAGCCCTGTAGAATTTATCCCAAGGGCAAATGGGCTTCATTAAAAAATAAAATGAGGACTGACGCCTTAATGGGCAGTGAAATTAGGTAGTGGTCGTGGCTGCCTAGCAATGCAAATGTACTAAAAGCCACTGAATTGTACACATTAAATGGTTAAAATTTTTAAATGGTGAATTTGATGTATGTAATTTTACCTGGAAAAAAAAAAGATGATACCTGGAGGAAACTTTTGATGTCAACCAAGTAAGATGGAATAAGGACCAATTTACCCACCTGCCAAAAACAACTAAAACAAAGACAAATCTAAGAAACATGGTTTCCAGGAGAATAGACATTGGGCAAGAAAAGACAGCGATCCCTGAGGAATGGGAAACAAATGAAGTGAGTTCTAGGACTGCCCCAGTATATTGCGTTATGGGCTTCAAGGCCACAAAGTGGCCAGCTCCCAGAGTTGAAGAAACAGAGCATAAACTCAGGGAAGACCATGGCAGCTAGAGTACTAGAGAGGAAGAGAGAACCCTGAAAATCTGCAGAGGCTCTCCCTCCAGAGTCCACCACATGCATGCAAGAAACCGGATTAAAGGGAAGAATGCCAGAGCTCAGACAGAGCCGGGAATAGCACCGCTCCCAACAGCCAGGCTGTAAAACCTCATAATTTATGGAACAGTGAACAGACTATAAGAGTCTTAACCACACTCCTCAAAAAATTAAAAACAGAATCACCATATGATCCAGCACACCTAGTCACATCCAGAGAATATGAAAACAGGATTTCAAAGAGATGTCTGCTGCATGTTCATTGCAGTTTTATCATTCACAGACACAAAAACAACCTAAGTGTCCATCAGCAGATGAGTGGATTAAAAAGCTGTGATATACATACATACAGACACACACAATGGAATATTATTCAGCGGTGAGAAAGAAGGATATCCTGTCATTTGCAACAACATGAATATACCTTGAGGACATTATGATAAGTGAAATAAGCCAGAGAAAGACTAATACTATATGTATGGTGTCACTTATATGTGGATTTTTAAGAAGTCAAATTTATAGAAACAAGTAGAGTGAGATGTTGGTCAAAGGGTACAAACTTTGTTATAAGACAAATTCCTAGGATGTAATGTACAGCATGGTGTTGTGGCTAAGAATACTGTATTATAAAACTGAAAGTTGCTAACAGATCTTAAATGTTCTCACCACAAAAAAAAAAAAAAAAAAAAGATGAACATGTGATGGAGGTGTTAGCTAACACTACAGTGGTAATCATTTTGTAATATATGTATCTCAAGTCAACACAATGAACACCTTACACAGTGCTCTATGTCAGTTATGTTTCAATAAAGCTGAAGGAAAAAACAGGTACTGGAGCCAGACAGACATGAGTGCGACTCTAGGCTCCAACAACCTGTCACCTGTTTCACAAACTTTGGAAGCCTCACTCCCTCATTTGTAATACAAAGATTCATTTTATAAAGATGCATGGGAAAACACAGAGTAAAAAAGTTGTACCTCAGTACTAAGGGGAAATTAACCCTAGTCCTGTCTAAGATATCTTAAAAGCAAGATTCAAATTAATCAAACTGTTTCCAAGTATTAATAGTTTATTTATATCCTAGAACAAAGTTTAAGAATGTTTCGAGAAATGTAAAAACACTCTGTTAAAAAAAAAAGTAAAATTCACATCTGATACCTAATTAAAAATTGTCAAAGCAGTAGGAAAACATGAACTGTAACGAGGGGAAAAAACAAACAAAAAAGTCAATTGAAACCAACCCAGAGTTGACACAGATGTCAGAATGAGCAGATAAGAACATTAAAACAGAGATTATAACTGTGTTCTGTATTTTCAAAACATTGATTAGAGAGAAGATATTAAAAAAAAGACTGTAATCAAATTTCTAGAGGTGAAAACTACAGGGTCTGAAGTTAAATGATACCATAACATTCGCTGAGTGGGAAAACTTGTTCTGGGTGCCACTTGGAGAATGGTTTTAGGAAAATAATATTAAAGTAGGAATAAGAAGTTGTTATACAGTGGAAGTGAGAAATAGATTTAATAAGGGCCTAGATCTGATAGAGTGCCTGATGAACTATGGAATGAGGTTCGTGACATTGTACAGGAGACAGGGATCAAGACCATCCCCATGGAAAAGAAAAGTAAAAAAGCAAAATGGCTGTCTGAGGAGGCCTTACAAATAGCTGTGAAAAGAAAAGAAGGGAAAAGTTAAGGAGAAAAGGAAAGATATAAGCATCTGAATGCAGAGTTCCAAAGAATAGCAAGGAGAGATAAGAAAGCCTTCCTCAGCGATCAACGCAAAGAGAGAGAGGAAAACAACAGAATGGGAAAGACTAGAGATCTCTTCAAGAAAATTAGAGATACCAAGGGAACATTTCATGCAAAGATGGGCTTGATAAAGGACAGAAATGGTCTGGACCTAACAGAAGCAGAAGATATTAAGAAGAGGTGGCAAGAATACACAGAAGAACTGTACAAAAAAGATCTTCACGACCCGGATAATCATGATGGTATGATCACTCACCTAGGCCAGACATCCTGGAATGTGAAGTCAAGTGGGCCTTAGAGAGCATCACTATGAACAAAGCTAGTGGAGGTGATGGAATTCCAGTTGAGCTATTTCAAATCCTGAAAGATGATGCTGTGAAAGTGCTGCACTCCATATGCCAGCAAATTTAGAAAACTCAGCAGTGGCCACAGGACTGGAAAAGGTCAGTTTTCATTCCAATCCCAAAGAAAGGCAATACCAAAGAATGCTCAAACTACTGCACAATTGCACTCATCTCACACGCTAGCAAAGTAATGCTCAAAATTCTCCAAGCCAGGCTTCAGCAATACGGAACTGTAAACTTCCAGATGTTCAAGCTGGTTTTAGAAAAGGCAGAGGAAACAGGGATCAAGTTGCCAACATCCTCTGGATCATTGAAAAAGCAAGAGAGTTCCAGAAAAACACCTATTTCTTCTTTATTGACTGTGCCAAAGCCTTTGACTCTCTGGATCACAATAAACTGTGGAAAATTCTGAAAAAGACTGGAATATCAGACCATCTAACCTGCCTCTTGAGAAACCTATATGCAGGTCAGGAAGCAACAGCTAGAACTGGACATGGAACGACAGACTGGCTCCAAAATAGGAAAAGGAGTACGTCAAGGCTGTATATTGTCATCCTGCTTATTTAACTGATATGCAGAGTACATCATGAGAAACGCTGGGCTGGAGGAAGCACAAGCTGAATCAAGACTGCCAGGAGAAATAACAATAACCTCAGATATGCAGATGACACCACCCTTATGGCAGAAAGTGAAGAGGAACTAAAAAGCCTCTTGATGAGAGTGAAAGTGGAGAGTGAAAAAGTTGGCTTAAAGCTCAACATTCAGAAAACAAAGATCATGGCATCTGGTCCCATCACTTCATGGGAAATAGATGGGGAAACAGTGGAAACAATGTCAGACTTTATTTTGGGGGCCTCCAAAATCACTGCAGATGGTGATTGCAGCCATGAAATTAAAAGACACTTATTAGCATATTCTAAAGCAGAGACATTACTTTGCCAACAAAGGTCCATCTAGTCAAGGCTATGGTTTTTCCAGTGGTCATGTATGGATGTGAGAGTTGGACTGTGAAGAAAGTTGAGCGCCGAAGAATTGATGCTTTTGAACCGTGGTGTTGGAAAAGACTCTTGGGAGTCCCTTGGACTGCAAGGAGATCCAACCAGTCCATCCTAAAGGAGATCAGTCCTGGGTGTTCATTGGAAGGACTGATGCTGAAGCTGAAACTCCAATACTTTGGCCACCTCATGCAAAGAACTGACTCATTGGAAAAGACCCTGATACCGAGAAAGATTGAAGGTGGGAGGAGAAGGGGACGACAGAAGATGAGATGGCTGGATGGCATCATGGACCCGATGGACATGAGTTTGGGTAAACTCCGGGAGTTGGTGATGGACAGGGAAGCCTGGCGTGCTGTGATTCATGGGGTTGCAAAGAGTCAGACACGACTGACTGACTGAACTGAACTGAGAACATCCCAGGTGAGAAAAGATGGTGGTCTGCATAGGAATGACACACACTGGAAGAAGCAGGCCTTTGTGAAACATTTAAGAGAAGGATTTGGCAGGATGAGGTAGAATGCTCCGGTGTGTGAGGTAAGGAAGCTGAAGGTGACTATGTGAAATTTAAGATGATGGGAAGTGAGCAGCTTCTCCACTTGATGTGAGGTCAGGGAGCATCAACTATGCCTTACATGGAATCAGCAATGGGTATGCAGTATGGAAATACAATTCAGGAGTTATGAAAGTCACCCAATTGTGTCTGACTCTTTGCAACCGCATGTACTATACAGTCTATGGAATTCTCCAGGCCAGGATACTGGAGTGGGTAGCCTTTCCCTTCTCCAGGGGATCTTCCTAACCCAGGGACTGAACCCCGGTCTCCTGCATTGCAGGTGGATTCTTTACCAGCTGAGCCACAAGGCAAGCCCTCAGGAGGTGTGCTTGCACACTTCAGTCGTGTCTGACTCCATGTGACACTATGGACTTCAGTCTGTCAGGCTCCTCTGTCCATGGGATTCTCCAGGCAAGAATACTGGAGTTGGGTTGCCAGGCCCTCTGACAGAGGATCTTCCCAACCCAGGGACTGAACCGGCATCTCACGTCTCCTGCATTGGTAGGTGGGTTCTTTACCACAAGTGCCACCTGCGAAGCCCAATTCAGAAGGTATCTGCCATGAAACCAGGTGATGCCTCCTGCAGGGGCCACACTGGGAACAAGAACAGTGAACTCAAAAACTGAAAGATGGTACAGCTGGCTTCAGAGGAGAGGGAGGACAGAAAAGGGAGACACTGGAAGGCCAGGTAGGGCCCAGCTCAGGCAGAGCTTACAGGGCCAGGGAGACAAATTCAGATGTTACCTGAGGTAGGATGGGAATCTACTTAGATTACAGTCTAAGCATTGGACTGACAATTAGATTGGCCTTCTCAACTGTCACTCTGGTCAATGGTTTGAATGGACTGGGAGTGGCATGAGCAGAAGCAGAATGACCAGTTTGAGGCCTTTGATCGATAACAGCTTGCATTGGAAGGGTGGGAAAGAAGTGAGCAAACTAAAACTAGAAATGTATACTAGAAGCAGAACCATCACGTTTGGTTTGAGATGAGTAAATGCCCTTTTGGAGGCAGAAAAGGCTAGCAAAGGGCAGATTTGGGAGGGGAGAACCAAGAGTTCTAATTTATATATATGTTAGATGAGATCTGAGGTAAGCAACTATAGACAGGGGTCTCAGAGTTCAGGGGAGAGAAGTGGGCTAGAGACACAAACACAGCACTGGGGTGGGATTCCAAACTGCAGCAGTAGATAAGGAGAAGGTTTGTAGAGTGAGAAAAGAGGCCAACACTGAGACCTTACAATGTGACATTTAAGAAAGATATGGAGATAAGGAAAGATTTTAAGGTGCAGTTGAGACGAAGTTGCAAAAATTAATTAAATAAAACAAAATGGAGAGGAAGATGATAATTGAAGAGGGGAAGTGACCCAGAGCACATGTGGAGACATTGGCCTATGATAGCAGGAAGGACACCTCTTTTGCAAGATTCAGGCAGCTTCTAGAATAAATGACTACTGGTGGGAGCCTTCCTCTGCTACAGAGAGGTACACTACCTGAGAGGCAGGGGTGCTGGGAAGAAAGGTAAAAGTTTAGAGAGTAGAGAAGGTATAAATAATCCACAAGGACCTACTATATATACAGTACAAGCAACTCTATTCAATACATTGTAATAACCTGTATAGGAAAACAATAGATATATGTATAAATAAATCACTTTACTATATAGCTGAAACTAACACATTGTAAAACAACTCTACTCCAATATAAAATAAAAAATCTTTTTAATGAAATTTTTTGCCACTTTAAAAAAAAAGAGAGGAGGTATGTAAACAGTTGACTCAAAGTAGGAGGATAAGTATGAGTGTAAAATTTGTCAGGCTGTGTTGCGTGGGGTCAGCTTACAAAGTTGGTTGATCCTGAATCCTTAGGGATGCTAACTGGCTGCAGAAGATGGTTTTCTCTGGGAATGCTCTTCAGTTCTCAAAGACACTAACATACCACAGTACTGCATCCAATCCCTACCCTCTTTTGAGGCTGTCTCAGAATCAGCTGCCCAATCTCCAACTTAAGTCACAAACTGGGTGTTCAGACATCCTACAACCTTCGGAGCAGGTATTAAGGCAAGGTCAAAACCTGACGCTCCCAACTTCACAATGAGGTCAGTGGGTAATCAACAATAGGAAGGCAATCTCTCAAACCTCCAGGCCCTCAATGTTCCAAAGGGAAGGGCATTTTCTTTTAATGGTATAATCCTATTAATATACAAATTTTCATAAGACTATGCTAATCTCAAATGCACATGCACACACACACACAAGATAATCCTGGTAAGAGATGAACACATAACTTGACAGTTATTTTCATACTTGACCTGGAAGTAGGGAGACCAATTTGGACTCTCTTGCAGATCATGATGATGATGAAGAAATGATCTTGAGGAGATGACAGTGGAAACAAGACTAAGGATTTAGGAGGAATCAAGGAGTTGGAACTAGAAGGATGACAAATGGCAGGAAGAAAGCACAAGAAAGAGTCAAAAATGTACAAGGAAACCCCTCATACAAGTGTCCTCAGGTGTTTTTACAAGGATGTCTGCTGTTGCATAGTTTATAATTAGAAAATATGATACAGTTATACAATGGAATAAAATATGTTCATTAAAAAAGGATAAAGTAGATTTACATATGTAGACATGGACATATGTAGACCTGGAAAGACATACAATGTTCTTGGACTGGAAGAATCATTATTGTCAAAATGACGATAGTACTCAAGGCAATCTTGGATTCAATACAATCCCTATCAAATTACTACTAATGGTGTTTTTCACAGAACTAAAACAAAAAATCTTAGAGAATTTTTATGAAGACACAAAAGACTCTTAATAGCCAGAGAAACTTTTAGAAAGGAAAACAGAACTGGAGGAATCAGGCTCCCTGACTTCAGACTATACTACAAAACAACAGTCATCAAAATAGTATGGTATTGGCACAGAAACAGAGCTATAGATCAGGAGAACAGGATAGAAAACCCAAAAATAAACCCACCTATGGTCACCTAGTCTATGACAAAGGAGGCAAGAGTATACAATGGAAAACGGTGCTGGGAAAATTGGAAAACTACAAGTAAAAAAATGAAATTAAAATGACCTTTAATACCATACACAATTACTCAAAATGGATTAGAGACCTAAATGTAAGACCAGATACTTTAAAACTCTTTTAGAAAAAAACATATGCAGAATACTCCCTGAGATAAATCACAGCGATGTCTTTTTGGATCCATCTATTACAGTAATGGAAATAAAAATAAACAAATAAGATGTAATTAAGCTCAAAAGCTTTTGCACAACAAAGCAAACCATAAACAAAAAAAAACAACCTACATAATGGCAGAAAATACTAGCAAAAAATGGGAAAAAGGATTAATCTCCAAAATTTACTAACAGCTCATGCAGCTCAATATAAAAAAAAAAAAAAGAATTCAATAAAAAACTGGGCAGAAGACCTAAACAGATAAATCTCCAAAACAAATACAGATGGACAAGAAGCACATGAAAAGATGCTCAACAACACTAATTATTAGAGAAATGCAAATCAAAACTACCATACCTCACCTTACACTGGTCAGAAAGGTCATGATCAAAAAGTCTACCAATGCAAATGCTGGAAAGGGTGTGGAGAAAAAGGAACCCTCCAACATTGTTAGTAGGAGAGTAAATTGGTATAGCTACTATAGAAAACAGTATGAAGTTTCCTGAAGAAACTAAAAACAGAGGTACCATATGATCCATCAATCCCACCTCTGGGCATATATCCAGAGAAAAACATGGTTCAGAAGGATTCATGCACCCCAGTATTCACTGCAGCACTGTTTACAATAGGCAAGACACAGAAGCAACCTAAATGTCCATCAACAAATGAATTGATAAAGAAGATGTGATACATACACACAATGGCATATTACTTGGCCATTAAAAAGAATGAAACAATGCCATTTGCAGCAGCAAGGATGGACTTGGAGATTATCACACTGGGTGAAGCATGTCAGAGAAAGAGAAATATCATGAGATTTCACTTATACATGGAATCTAAAAATATATATACAAATAAACTTATTTATAAAACAGAAAGACTCACAGTCTTAGAGAATTTATGGTTACCAGAGGGGAAGGTGGAGAGAAGGAATAAATTGGGAGTTTAGGACATGTGTACACTGATATATTTTAAACAGATAACAAGGACTTACTGTATAGAACAGGGAACTGCACTCAATACTCTGTAATAACCTAAATGGGAAAAGAATTTGGAAAAGAATATATATATATGTACAACTCACTTTGCTGTACACCTGAAAGTAACAACATTGTTAATCATCTGTACTCCAATATAAAATAAAAAAAGTTTTTAAATGTATAGTGCACCTTGGAAATAGTATACATGGCTTCTATGAGAGCAAAAGAACTTTTAAGAACTCAAGATGGTATATACAAAACAGCGTTTCTCATTATGGGATCATTGGAACACTGCAGAATTGTTTCTATATTTCAAAGGGAAAATATTAGTGAAATTTATATTTGCAGATATAAGAAAAAATTAAATGCATCAATAGTACAGGATGATACTCAAAGTGTATATTGATACAGAGGCAGCACAACTAACCACCCCTATATGCTCTTTTCAATAAGTGGATTTTGCTACATATCTTGTCAAAATTTCAAATTTTTCTGTAATGATTTTTTTTTTGTTTTATATACAGTTGAGGTATATGTATACAGTTTAAGATATATGCATATTCATTGCTGAAAACAGTTTGCTATGATTTTGCAGAAAAATACTATTAAATAAATGATAAATGAAAAACAAAAGAAAATCATTCCATGGCACCCAACACCCCCATGCCAAACTCAAAAACCCTTGCACAGTTCAAACAGCCATATGGTCCCTGCTTCACTTTCCTTTGTTGGCAACCACACTGCTCAAACCTAAAGCAGGAAAAAACAAAGGCAATTTTCATTTAACAAGCTGTGTTCACTTGCCTCCTGCCATTTGCAAAAGCTGTTCCCTCTGCTCAGAACACTTCCCTTCCATCAAGGCTCCATCCACATGTACTTCCCCAGGAAGCCTTCCCTAGACTGGGCTGGGGAGTGTTCCCCAAGGCCTGGTCCTCTCCACCCCATCCTGCATCACAGTGGCATTTGATACCTCTCCCCTCACTGGATGCCAGGCATCTGAGGGCATGGGCAATATGGTTATTTAACCATGGTAGGCTTAGTTCCTAGCACATTGGGCCTAATAAATGATAAATGATTAAATTACTGGAAAGAACAAAGTCAAATTAGGATTTCCATCATAGTACTAACCCTTTTGGGACTTGGTATAGGGACTAACCTTATACAGGTTAGATCTTAGTCTAATAGAGGGAGAAGGCAATGGCAACCCACTCCAGTACTCTTGCCTGGAAAATCCCATGGATGGAGGAACCTGGTAGGCTGCAGTCCATGGGGTCGCGAAGAGTCGGACACGACTGAACGACTTCCCTTTCACTTTTCACTTTCATGCATTGGAGAAGGAAATGGCAACCCACTCCAGTGTTCTTGCCTGGAGAATCCCAGGGACGGGGGAGCCTGGTGGGCTGCCGTCTCTGGGGTCGCACAGAGTCAGACACGACTGAAGCAACCTAGCAGCAGCAGCAGCAGTCTAGTAGAGAATACTAACAATATATTTTTAAAAAATTCTAATTGCGTTCCTGTTGAAGGTTAATTGGAATTTGAAACCTGAAAAAATGCCAATACAAAAATAAGTTAGGTGTGGATAAACTTTACTTAAGTAAGATCATGCTTAAATGCAGTGTAGGGGTACAGTGTGGTTGAAAGAAATAAACTTTAATTCTACATTTAGGACAGATCAGATTTCCAAACAAGCCTCATAAGCTTTCTCTTAATGAAGCCAAACAACACGTGATACTTAGTAAACTGCTACAAACAGCAATAATACCCACAAAAAGAGAATTATCTATATTAAACAAGCATCTGTTTAAAATTCTCAAAGTCAACAAATATTAAGCACTTTGAGTTCTGATAAACAGTGAAGAGATCATTTGTGCTCAGTCTGACCAAGGACCTGGTAAAGAACTGACCTCTTGCTCCCAGATCTTTGTTTCCTCCACCACAACAAACCACTTTTCAAAGTTTCTAAATGTATTGTAGGGTATGAAAGTCACTCAGAATTAGGGTTAGCTTTTCAAACTGGCCTGATTATTCCTGAGGATGTGAGGTCTAATCCTCTTCCTTAAAGTCAAGTGCCAAGTTGTCTTATTTTAAAAATCTTTCTACCGATTTCAGAAATCCAGACTGATTCAGTAATATTTAGAGGGTCAAAGTTTTAAAGTCAGGACCAGTGACTGTGTATGTATGTTCCTGTCATTTCATGCCTAGTATCTTGTAGATTCCTCTAATAATAATGGGAAAGAAAGGGCTCACATTCTAACTTGCCTATGGATGCTACAGACATTTCAGGAGAAAGATTTCCTATACAGGTTAGTATTAAGCAAGGATCAAATTCAGGTGACTGTCTGGCCAGGCAAGTTAAATGAGTTAAATAGGCTGGGTCACAGAAGAGACAGAGTAAGAGGAATACTTCAATTCTCCCTTCAAGCCATCTTACATAGGGTCTAAAAGACAGAAAACCCACACTCCACCTAAAAGGCAGCCAGCACTCTATCACCACTCAACCAAGTGCTGGAGACAAGGGCCTACTATTTTACAGGCCTGCCTTTCAAAGAGAATCTCTAAAATCAAATATATGTGAAACTCTAATTTAAAATAGTGGCAACAGTTAATTTTTTTAAATCATCATCAACCCTCTCTGCCCAATAAGAAAAAAAATCCAGAGGCAACCATTAGAAATCTGATATTTTGATTCTGGTATCAGTTATGGAATCAAAATACCAGTCGTATCATTTTCTAGCACTTCATGCCTTCAGCACATGAAGCTTCTAAACTTCAATATCCTCCTCTGAAAATCAAGATCATGAACATGAAACATAACGCTTATTAAAGACTTAAAAACAATTCCCAAACTAAATACAGTTTCCTATAGGTAAAGAGTGGATCTCACTACCAGTAAATTATCTCCTGTGGTCTTCAAAGAGCCCAGTTGAAGAGCTCAAGAAGGCAGGATTCTCAGGAGATTTAGTCTTTCAAATTTTGATCACTGAATACAGGGTATTGAAGTCATTAGAAACTAGATAGAAACAGCAATAAAGAATTCCTAGCAATAGACACTTAATGAGCTGGAAGTGGCTCTTCTAATTAAGAGGTCTAATAACTGTCACCAGTTAATGGCCACAAAAACAGAGTAAAGTATACATGGAGAGGTATTTGTTTCAGGGAAAACAGTGGCAGCTTTTAAAGTAAGCTGTTAAATCAGAGGGTTTTAGGGTAAGCTTTTCAACTTAGACAAACTTCTCATCACATTATAGAGTCTCATCTGTTAAACTTATCTACTAGTTTTCACAGTTTTTATTACCAAAATACAAGTTGGCGTGCCCCACGCCCAGTGAGGCCAAACAATACCAAAACGCTGGAGTATGCTACAGAAAAAGGTTCACTGAGGGCCATGGAAGGAGATGGTTGGCTCATGCCTTAAAACCCCCGAACTCCCCAAAAGCCTTCAGCAAAGCCCTTTCCTAGGAAAGGTGAGGGAGGGGAATGGTGAATTGTTGTGAACTTCTTGTGTCAGATCCTTTGTTCCTGAAGTCAGGTCATGGTCAGGTAAATGTTACATTAAATAAAAGTTATTCTTTGTTCTGACAAGAAGGGACAACTTCCACCCTCCCAGCTCTGGGGTCTGGCTGAGAGGAGGCAGAGCTTAGTGTGTGGCTCCCTCGGGGCCGGGTCCCGAGACCCTGGTCATCACTGAGGGGTCAGGCACCCAGGACCCAGCTGGCCCTCACTCTCCTTAGGCTGCCCGTACGGCAGGGGCAGGTCCCCAAAATTGCGACCCAGGCGGACGGCCGCTGCCATTCGGTCACAGAGACAGGGAGAGGGGAGAGGGTCATCGCCTCCTCAGGCCTGGGCCGGGCCAGTGGCCAGCCTTGGTGAGGGCTCTGCAGGACACAGACAGCTCCCAGCCGGTTCCCCGGGCCCCTCAGCTCACTCACTGGCCTGAGGGTGGGTGAGGTGGAGGCCGCAGAGAAAAGGCCAGGCTCTTTCTCTGACCTCACTCTTTACCTGACAACCACCACTTCTGCCACCAACAGTCGCTCATTGCCAGTTGGTTGTCTGGGGGATGGGCCCACTGCAGCACCTATCAATGGCTGAGCAGACACTAACGGTCACTCGCTGGCAGTTGGTCCCTTGGGGGAGGGGCCCACCACAGTACAAACCAGTGGCTGAGCAGGACTACTACTAAATCTCCTGGTCACCACTGCCTGGACAGGGCGCGAGGTTAAGGCAGCAGGCGGCAACAGCAACAGCAGGCTAAGGGCTGTGCAGCCTGTAGCCTGCTACATTTTAAGCAAATTCTAAACAATACCAACCACAACGCTAGGAAGAGTCTGTTAAACAAAGAATTGCTTTATTAATACAAACCATTAATACATACCCAAACTATAAAGTGCTAAGAAATTTAAATATCTAAGTCACAGCAAACAGGTGGCAATTCAACATCCAGAGTCGACAGAATGCTTGAGGGAGACGGCAACATATCTAGAAAACAGGAATTTCTTAGTATCTGCAAATCCGCATGTCTGTCAACACACACGTTAGTTTCACTTTAATCATGAACTCGAACTCTTTTTCCCTTTGTCTCATGAATTATACCCCTGCCCCCACCTACATACATATACATACACCTTTTCACTTCTTTCTTGGAAGATGGCTATGGTCCCAGAATTAACCTTCATTATGAAATAAATCATAGAAGTAGCCCAAATTCTCTTAGAGACCCAAGTAACTGCCAGCAATTATCACTAGTGTAATCTGGCAAATAATGTAAGTTATTCCATCAAATATAATAGAAAACATGCTGATAATGGCTTTTGACCACCAGTATGAACCAAGACCTAAAACCTCCTGCTATTGTGTGGGTCTTGATCCTACATGAGCTTTGGATTAACTTGGAACTCTCAAGCAAGTTTATTTTACATCAACTCTTAATATAAAAAGTTATACACTAAATTTCACCTTGTTTTGCTTGAATGTAAGACTGTCCAGATTCCAGAATGACTTAATTTTACTGGGCATTTGCAACTAAAAAACAATACCAGTTGAGAATAGTTTTCATTATTCTGAAACCTTATCTCTTCAGTCTGAAGGCTAGAAATTACTAGCCTTCTGCACAACTCTATCCTCACAGTAATGGAAGTGTTATGACACAGACTGTTTACAGCCCTTCCAGAAGGGCACTTGTTCACTTACTAGACTCCCACAGCAGAGGAGGCATCTTCAGAGGTGAAGGGGGGCCCACGTGTAACAGCTGCTCAAGCTCCCTCTCCTCATCAAGGATCATGAGAGGCACTCCATTCAAGGGGAGGTGGGCGATCTGGTGCTCCTCAGGCAGGTCAAAACTCTCAAAATCTGCCACAGAAAGCACTTTGTCAGAGCAGCAGTTCTCAGGGTGGTGAGTGGCACCCTGCCAGTCTGAGACCCTTTCATGGGGCTCAGGAGCTCAAACTATTTTCATAATAATACTAATACCTTTTCCCACTGTGCTGACATCTGCAATGGTGGTCCAAAAGCAACAGAGGATAAAACTTCTGTCCCTTAGCACAAATCAAGGCAGTGGCAATAAATTATATTTAGTATAGTTCTTACTACCATTCACTGGTATTTAAAAAAAGTGCCTGTTTCACATATCACTTTACCATATGCAGTAAAAAAGTATTAATTTTATGAGCTCTCAACCCTTGAAAACATGTCTTTTTAGTATTCTGTATAAGTTGTGAAATCATATACTGAAGTACCGTGGTGTTTTCCAAGAAAAAAGATATGTCCAATTATTTGATTTGCAAGCTAAATCAGAGGTGTTTAGCTTGTTTGTTTAAACCAATGGTGTTACTTCTGGACACCATTTACTATAAAGAACTGAAAAACAAACTTTGGTAATTTGGACTTGGATATGTGTTGCACATTTTCTCCAAGCAATGAAAGTCTACCAGTTCAAGAGAAGAAGTATTTGTTGCCAATGATAAAATCCACAGTTTCAAGGGGAACAAAACCCCTAGAATTTCAGAAAACTTATTTGCAATCATTAGCTTGACAGCTTCCTAGTACTGAAGACTTTTCTGATGAGGTCAGTGGTGAGCATTAATGAGTGTGCTTTTGACACGCATAAAGAAACATTTCAACTTGTGGATGAACTACATTTCCCAGCAAACCAGTATTTCTAAATGATCAATGGTGATAAATGCAGGATAAAAGATACATTCAAAGTGCAAAACAGACAATGGATTTAAGTGTCAGAGAATAATACAAGGCTTACTGAAATGGTTTCAGATTCTACACTGCAACTATGCATACAGAAGCAGCCACAAGTTGAATTTTAGTGTAATAGCAAAGAAAACTATCTATACTTATCTGAAAAGACTTTAAATGTTTCTCTTTTCCTAACCATGGCTGCAAAAGGCCAGATTTTCTTCATATACATCAACCAAAAACAGATTCAACAGATGGAATGCACAATCCCATGTGAATCTAGCTGTTTTATGTTAAGCCAGATTAAGCAAATTTTCAAAAGCATAAAACCACGCCACTCTTCTCATTAAATTTTGTTTTAAGCTACGTACATTAATATAATGGGTTTATTGTATTTTAACAAATTAACACTTTTGAGCTTTTCAATTTTATTTTAAAATATAGGATATATCAAACAACATGCAAAAGTTCTTTGGGGTCTTCACTAATTTTTAAGAGTGTAAAAGTCCTAAAAGAAATTTAAGAAACAGTTTATGTGACTACTTAATTTAAACCACTGAATTGTAAAGGAAAACAGACATAAAATCCCAGAAGAAATAAGTCTCCAACACACAGGGCTAATTACCTTTATCCAGAGAGTTCTTTACACACACAGACACAGAGTGTAAGAAAGTCACAAAAATCAAGAGAAAACAAAGATACAAACAGAAAATTTAAAAACTATAAATGACCAATAGTCAAATATGCTCAGACACACTCACATACCACAATTTTAAACAACAAAATACCAATTATCTTTCTGATAATTTTAAAACATTTGCAGTTAGAGAACAAGGGGAAAGTGGGCATCCTCATCCACTGAAGGTGGTTTCAATAACTTACGCTGCTATTTTGGAAGGCAGTTTAGCAATATCTCTTTCCCCTAACACAGCTATTGTATGTAGTCCTCTTTCCTGGCCAATATGCTTAAAGTGTGAAAGTGTTAGTCGCTCAGTCATGTCCAACTCTTTGCAACCTCATGGACTGTGGCCTACCAGGCTCCTCTGTTCATGGTGGAATTCTTCAGGCAAGAATATTAGAGTTGGTTTCCACGCCTTTCTCCAGGGGATCTTCCCAACCCAGGGATTGAACCCAGGTCGCCCGCATTACAGGCAGATTCTTTACCATTTGAGTTACCTGGGAAGCCTTTAATATGCATAAATCTACCTCTTTTTCCTGAATGGTAATGATGAGATGCACCACATTTTATCAAAACTTAATCACACAGCTTTGAGACCCAGTAATTCTTCTTGGAGTTTACTCTCTAGGTATACTCACAAACTCTCAACAATAATTGCAGAATTGTTTTGTAACATATATAAAAGCCAGAAACAGCCTAGATGTATACTAGTGGAATAATTAAATGCTCTTTGGATTAAAAGGCAAAAAAAACAGCTTAGGAATCTCAAAGACCCTGTGTGATTTGACCAACCCCCTCACCAGTGTCATCCTTCACCCTACTTTTCAGTTTTCCAGAACCACTCCAATCCTTCTTTCTGCCTCAAGATCTTTTGTCTGTTACAGTGCTGGCGCCCAGCCCTACCCCTTCTCCACCCAACTATCTCCTTACATCCTTCAAGCCTCCACTGAAAGTCACTTTCTGAGAAAACACTTCCCTGCTCCTCCAGGCTAGGTTCAGTACCCCCTAACAAGCCCTGTTTTTCTCCTTGGCTCACACTCAAAGTGAAAGGATTTGTTCAGTGTCTGACTTGCCCTCCAAATCTTGGGCTTCCTCAGAGTGGGGCCTGCCTTGTTCACCACTACATCCTAAGCCAATAGCGCCTGGCATACAGTCTACTCTCCTCAACGTGAGTACATTAAAGCTTGAAAAAAGCCGACTCTATTATAGAAAATATTTCAGATAAATGTAGGAGGTTGAAGAAGTCAAAAAGCACATGTTCTCACTGGCTATGTGGATTTTTCAGGCTTGCTTTTCATTACTCAACTTGACATCAAGTCCATTTTCTAAAAGTGGGCTTGCTAGGAAGGCTGTCTGCTAACACTGAACAAGTAATCTCCCCCTGGGTGGTTTTAGCTTTTGAGGACAAGAATGTTTTTCCATCTGTGCTCTGATTCCTCTTCTGACTTAAGATGATGCCTTAAAAATAAATCCACAAGTTATCTGTCCAAAGCACCCCAGATTCAGACAGCCTTTTTATAGTTTTAGATCATATTCAGAGCCATATCAAATTACAGTTGAATTGGATCCTAAGAGAAACTGAAAGCTAAAGTATTTGGACAATATCAAAAGAGTACCTAATGGATTGAAGGGAAAGAATTTTTCTATTTCTGGATAGGTGTCATCTGAGGCAGGAACCGAAGTTTTTGCTTTAACAGTCTTCTCAGTAATCTAAAACAAACCCAAGAAAACATCCATTAGTAAGAGTGCAAGCTTTGTCAACTGATTAGTATGACAGATTGGAGAGATTCTTCAAGACATGGGATTGCTTCACCACATTTTAAATTTGTTTTCAATTTCTAAGAAACCATAATCCCTCATTCTCAAAATCACACATAAATACAATTCAGCAATCAATTATCATGGCTAAAAAGGTAAGGCTGAAATACAAGTATTAGCACCTGTTAGCATAAATTATCAAAATGCAGAGCAGAGTCTTTTTTTAGTGGGTAAGTCGCGTCCGACTCTTTTGCAATCCCAAGGACTGTGTAGCCCACCAAGCTTCTTTGTGAGATTTCCCATGCAAAAATACTGGGGTGAGTTGCCATTTCCTTGTCCAAGGGATCTTCTCCACCCAGAGATCAAACCTGAGTCTCCTGCATTGCAGGTGGATTCTTTACTACTGAGTCACCAGGGAAGCCCCAAAGTAGAGTTAATTCAGAGCTAATTGACTCAATCACCCAACCTAACCTAACAGAAGAGAAAATGGGCGTAAATCACCCAGAATAGAAACTAATCCTAGAAGCCATTTTTGGCTTTTGGAAATGTGATTTTCCATCAGTGTTACCTAAATTACTGGGTTAATATTAAAAACCAATTTGTGTTCCTCAAATACACAACACTGAGTAAGAGGCAGTCAAAGACAGTCAAGGACTTTAGATGCCCACCATGGATAATTCTCTAGTCTGGAACTGGTAGGCAGTCCATGATGGTGGTGGGCCAAAATGGAAGCTTGTAGCGTCTTGTAGTGTCTTATTCTTACATCACCTGTGCATGCCTAGAGGAAATTACTAGGACAAGGCTTCCCACATTTCAGTTCTGGCACGTTCTTATCATTTTTGCTATATCCTTGCAATACTTGCACTTAGCATTTCTCTTACTCAACTCAGTTTTTTTAAAAAAAGACATCTTTGTCCTAAAACCACACATAACAGTTTGACATCAAGTATACTAGTTGGTTTTTTCCTAATACACATTAAAACAATTACTGAAATGCAGTGCTAATTCACATGCTGAAGTCATCTTTCACAGCCAAGTCCTCTCAGTCTGGGATGCACTGACCTACAGTTTGTAAACACATGTACAAAGGTCAACATGCTACCAAGTTATAAACTACAGCCAAAAACAAACTTCACAGAGCAGAGTGTCAGGTAAGATGCCAGTAGTCATTTTACGAGTCAAAGTGCTTTAGTCTTTAATTATAGCCAACTCTTACCTTTTTGGTAGAGAAAGTTGTCTGTTTCTGTTTGAGCGGTCCATCCATCTTAACTGATTTTTCTGTAGCTCTGTTGACAGTTCCCAAAGCCTTTCTCGCAGTTTTTGGTAAAGCTGGTGGAGCATCAAACATTTTGCCAACACGTGGTGTTGAAACCTGAGATCTCCCATCCAAAGCTTTGGCTGCTAAAGAAAAAGTCTTACCATAAGATCATTCCAGCAGTAAACACCTGTGCAACTTGAAAGCTGACTGTGCCTATAAACTTGGCCTAATTCTCACAGCCAAACTTAACCCCCATTTTTGACGGTGGCATGGTCCGATGCCTACCACCACTTCAGTTCCCTACTTTCTTAAATAATCTCTTTAAGATACTGAATAGGAGGGCTTCTCTGGTTTCTCAGTAGTAAAGAATCCACCTGCCAATGCAGAAGACAGGGGTTTGATCCCTGATCCAGGAACCCCCACATGCCACAGAGCAACTATCTCCATGTGCCACAACTATTGAGCCCACCTGTCTCAACTGCTGAAGTCAGCATCCCCTAGAGCCCATGCTCTGCAACAATACAAACTACTGCAATGAGAAGCCTGGGCATCACAAATAAAAAGTATCCCTCACTCATCGCACCTAGAGAAAAGGCCAGGCAGCAATAAAGACCCAGCACAGCCAAAAATAAATAAATAATTAAAAAAAAAAAAGATACTGAACATGAAGAGACCCATAAGTACTCGGCAGTAAGAGTATTGGGTAAACTCGACTCCCACTGGGCTTCCCAGGTGGCGCTCGTGGTAGAGAATCTGCCTCACAATACAAGAGACTCCGGTTCAATCCCTGGGTCAGGAAGATCCCCTGGCGAAGGGTATGGCGACCCACTCCAGTATTCTTGCCTGGAGAATTCCATGAACAGCAGAGCCTGGCGGGCTACAAAGTCCATAGGGTCGCAAAAAGTCGGACATGACTGAAGCGACTTAGCACGCACGACTCCAACTGCCCACAAAGTGTATTTGGGCCTTCCCCAGCTCCAAGCCACACCCACCACTGATTCACAATACCTGTGTACCTGATAGCCGCCTGTATACTTACAAGGCACAGACCCCAGCTTCAGCCCGTTCTGGTTCTGAAGGATGCCTGGTTCTCCATTTTCCTTATCAACATAGATCAGAGTAGCCATTCTGGATCAACTAGAGGTATGAAACACTCATTAAACCTTGGCAGTTAGGGAAGATGAAAGAAGCTAAAGTGTAGCACTGACCCAACTTTCTACCTTAGGGACGTCTACGCAAAAACAGGAGCTAACCAGAAGTAGAAGCCGGATCTTGAGCCAACAAGCATTAACCCAGTTCTTAATTCTTGACGCCTGCGTCAGGGGACCTAATTTCCTTAAGAGTTGGCGGTCTGGGACTGGCACAGGCCCTGGTACTCATTGGAACCAAACTGCCGTGGGTCGCGCACGCAGTTCAAAACCGTGGCTTAAGCCGGGTGAGCGCTTCTGACGTTTCAGGGAAGTCCCAGCCCCCAAATCCCAGGCCCCGGCTCCCAGACACCCGGACCCCGGTTCCCAGGCCCCGAACGCCACACACACACAAAGCCTACTCCCGCTTCCTACGCCGCCGGACCGTGCCCGCCCAACCACTCGGTACCGCTCAGTTCACCCACATTCGGAGTAACAGCCAAGCTCTCGCAAAACTCTTCAACGGACGCGCCAGACTCCGCATTTAAACCACAACTTATGCCCCTATTGGTTCATCCACCCAGGAGGCGGGACAGGGGCGGGGCGGAGGCTCCGGAAGAACCAATGGTAGGAACCTAAGCTCCCTGGGCTCCGCCCTGAAGGCGTTTCCCGGCAAATTCTTCGTTTGTTGCCCGGGAGGGAAAAAAATCAAACCCTCTCGCAGCTTGGTCGTGAGGTAAGGTGAGGTGAAGTCGCTCAGTCGTGTCCGACTCTTTGCGACCCTGTGGACTGTAACCTACTAGGATTCTCAGTCCGTGGGATTCTCCAGGCAAGAATACTGGAGTGGATTGCCATTACCTTCTCCAGGGGATCTTCCCGACCCAGGGATCGAACCCAGGTGTCCCGCATTGCAGGCAGACTCTTTACCAGCTGAGCCACAAGGGAAGCCCTTCAATGGTAAATGGAAATATATTAAACAAAATAAAGGAATCAATTCAAAAGACCAAGGATGATCTGTGCCATCCAAACTCTACTCCCAACAGGTCACCAGATACTTTTTAACTTAGCAGGTAAGTTGGGAGGGAGGAGTTAAGCCTACAATACTCTTTCACAAAAGCCTTAGCACTACACCTGGCATAGATATGTTTCCAAATATATACCAGTTCATTGTCCCTTCTTCCCTGGCATTTCAGGGCCAAAACATTGAATGACTCATTCATTCAATAAATATTTATTAAATGTTAGTCACTGTGCTAGACATCAAGAAGAGGAGGAAAAGTGCGTATCTTTTTTGCCCTTTCCATATTCTCTTTTATCCCTAGTTTATTAGTTCAGTTCAGTCACTCAGTTGTGTCCGACTCTGTGCAACCCCATGGACTGCAGCAGGCCAGGTTTCCCTGTCCATCACCAACTCCCAGAACTTGCTCAAACTCATGTCCATTGAGTCGGTGATGCCATCCAACCATCTCTGTTGAACACTTCTCCTGCCTTCAATCTTTTCCAGCATCAGGATCTTTTCCAGTGAGTCAGTTCTTTCAATCAGGTGGCCAAATATTGGAGCTTCAGCTTCAGCATCAGTCTTTCCAATGAATATTCAGGACTGATTTCCTTTAGGACTGACTGGTTTGATCTCCTTGCTGTCCAAGGGACTCTCAAGAGTCTTCAACACCACAGTTCAAAAGCATCAGTTCAGCACTCAGCTTTCTTTATGGTCAAACTCTCACATCCATACATTACTACTGGAAAAACCATAGCTTTGACTAGACCTTCGAAACCCTCCCATTATTTCCTCCCTATATCTCCTCCTAAGTGCCTCAGCTCTGAATTACATCATTAGCACACAAAAATAGTGAAACCAAGTCTGCACAACATTGAGAAAAAATTCAATCAAGTAAATTTGAAGATCTAATTGGTTTTATTAAATGACTCAAGAATCAGACAGCCTCCCACCTAGAAATCAGAAGGGTGCTCCAAGGGGTTGTACAAACTGAAAAATTTTTAGAGGAAAAAGGGTGGGGCATGGGAGCTATTAGTAAAATAAAAGAAAGGATTATTTATAGGCCAGGACCTCTTTGGAGGGGAGAAAGGAAGGAACAGCAAGGTTCTCACAGCTAATTGCCTCTTCTTCCACTGAGAGGCAGGGTGGGGGTGAGGGGATAATAGAAAGGGGCCACATGCCAGATTATTTCTTCAGTACTGACTGGGAAATTCCCAACTGGTTGGTTGGATTACATTTCTGGTGATAGTATTTTGAAGTTGTGATTAGGTTAGTTATCAAATATAAGTTTTCTATCAAGGGCTTTAGCACAAGTAACCATTTTGGGCCTGTGGCTTTTCTCTTTAACAGCACCTACAGCTTCCAAGTGGGAATTCTTTATCTCCTGAGATTGTTGGATGCAAAGTTTCTATTTCCCTAGGCTAAGTCTCCCCTCCTACAATACGAAGCACTGTTTCCCAAGGTAACTGTAAAATGCCACAACCAACACTTTTGTTTTCTTACTAATGATGTCCCAAACTCACTTTGCTATGCCCTGGACTGTTACTGCTGCTGCTACTGCTGAGTCGCTTCAGTCATGTCTGACTCTGTGCGACCCCATAGACGGCAGCCCACCAGGCTCCACCGTCCTTGGGATTCTCCAGGCAAGAACACTGGAGTGGGTTGCCATTTCCTTCTCCAATGCATGAAAGTGAAAACCGAAAGTGAAGTCACTCAGTCGTGTCCGACTCTTAGTGACCCCATGGACTGCAGCCAACCAGGCTCCTCCGTCCATGGGATTTTCCAGGCAAGTGTACTGGAGTGGGGTGCCATTGCCTTCTCCAGACTGTTATTGGTGATATCCAAATTGCTAAACTACCCTCACTTCACAACCGCACCAAGATCCTATTTGTTCCTAGTTTATCAAACAGCCATCCCGTCCAAAACTGATCCCTGCTTCCTCAGATCCTCCTCAGAATCCTCCAGGGGGAATCTGAACCTTACAAAAAGTTCTTCCCTCTTATCCAGCACATTCCATAATTCCACTGGGAGATGTATTCCCTGACTTGTGCCTGGTAGTTTTAACTAAACAGACCTTAACACTTTCAAACACATTTCAGGAATTGTATTAAGGAGATAAAAATTAAGTGTGAGTGATTTATAGACTACTCACTTTCAGACTGTTTTCTGACAATTTCCATTCCTTCAACTTGCCCTGTAAAATCAAAATTAATATTTACATTGCTATGCTCTATGCACTAAAAATTCTTAATAAGAGTATGATGAGATTCTCTTAGAGGCAAAGATGTCATTTTGATATCTGAAAGGAACACATATTACTTTGAAAAATAAAACGTTACCAGAACAGATAGGATTTTAGGGGGGGAGCGGGGGAACTGTACTCCAAAATTATTATTTTCCAGTATTTTATTACATATTATTCTTTAAAGAAAGGTTGAGATATCTATGACCTTGTTTTTCCACAGTGGAAATCGTTTTATTTTTTTCCTAATGGTAAAATACAATATCAACATCAGGGGCGAGGTGTCACAATTGCTGAATTATCCTATGTCTTCAAAGCACCTAATACACCCTTCATAGCGGCTTTCTAGAACTGTAAATTACTTAAGTAATTCAGTTTTTCTCACTCTATATGACGTAAATTGGAGGAGAGGAAGCCAATTTTGTGTTTCCTTTGTCCCCAGCGTGTTACACTACCTGGCTACTAATTAATAGTGATTTTAACTGTTTTAACTTCACGCATTTCGTAGCGCTCCATTGATGCTTACGCTATTGTCTGTTCTCCGTATGAAATTTGTTTTGTTTTGCTTTATGTCGTAATATTCGTCGAGTCTAAAAGAGATGAAAACTACGGAGCAGAAAAACACCGCTCAAACCTAACGCATTCTACTCACCTACCGTAGAGCTATAGGAACAGCTCGAGATCTCGCGAGGCCAGTTTCGCTTGGGCCCCCCCTGAGGCCCAAGTGCGCATGTGTGGGTCGCCCGGAAAGTGCCGCAGTGGCTGCCGGGAGAGAGAGGAAGTCAGGAAGTAAACATTGGCGATCGTCTTCATTCCTGTCGAACTGTGCTAGTGGTCAGCCGCGTTGGGACCGGGTAAGGAAATCTTGTGAGAACTTGGAACGAGGAGGAGGGTGAAGGTGGGAAACTCGGAGAAGAGGGCCAGAGGCTCCTAATTCTTAGGAATATCCTCACGGGATTTATGAACGCAAGGTTGAGAAGGGAACGGGAACCGAGAACCAAGGAAGCAGCTGTCCGAGGCCTCAGAAGTGGTACTGTGCCCAGTCAGACCAGGACTGTGTCTTAAGTGGTTTTTAAAGTAAGAATTATAAGGTGCTATTGGAGCTGAACTGTGCTTGTAATTCTTAAGCACTTGAAATGTTGGCCAATCTGAATACATGTAAAATCCCTATCAGATTTTAAAGAATTGGTTTATTTTTTCCTATGTTGAAATGAAAATGTGTTGGTAATTAGACAAAATATTGCAAAAAAGTAATTTTATCTGTTTCTTTTTGCTTTTTCAATATGTTTACGGAATATTTTAAATGACATATAGGGCTGGTGGTACATTTCTCTTGGACAGCGTTTCATTTGAGGATTTTCAGTTTGGGTTGTGGGACAAGATATGACCAAATCTGTGTTTGAAAAAATAACACTGCAGTGTGGAGAACTGATTGGCAGGAATCAGAAGAGACTAGTAGGGAAGAGTAATACACTCAGATTATTGATAGAAGGAGATGAATTCTAGATGGCATATTGAAAAGCAGAGACATTACTTTGCCAACAAAGGTCTGTCTAGTCAAGGCTATGGTTTTTCCAGTGGTCATGTATGAATGTGAGAGTTGGACTGTGAAGAAAGCTGAGCACCAAAGAATTGATGCTTTTGAACTGTGGTGTTGGAGAAGACTCTTGAGAGTCCCTTGGACTGCAAGGAGATCCAACCAGTCCATTCTGAAGGAGATCAGCCCTGGGATTTCTTTGGAAGGAATGATGCTGAAGCTGAAACTCCAGTACTTTGGCCACCTCATGCAGAGTTGACTCATTGGAAAAGACTCTGATGCTGGGAGGGATTGGGGGCAGGAGGAGAAGGGGACGACCGAGGATGAGATGGCTGGATGACATCACTGACTCGATGGACGTGAGTCTGAGTGAACTCCGGGAGTTGGTGATGGACAGGGAGGCCTGGCGTGCTGCGATTCATGGGGTCACAAAGAGTTGGACACAACTGAGCGACTGAACTGAGATGAATTCAAGTGATATTCAGAAAGTGAAAATAACAGTACTTCGTGATGAAATAGGTATGGAAATTAGCTGGAACACTTCTGAAAAGGAATGGATGGTGGTATCTTCCATCAGGAGAGGGAACAGTGGAAGAAGATTAGATTTCATAGAGAAGATTATGAATTTGAATTAAGACTAATTGAGTTCAGGTTTCTTTGAGACATCTAAGTGGAGGTACTTTGAAGTAAGCAATTGGACTGTATTTATCTGAAGCTCAGAAAAAAAGTCTGAAGTAGAGAAATTAATTGGAGAGCCAACAGTTGTATATCGTGGCTATTGAAACATTGGAAATAGATGAACTTGTCTTCTGGTAGAGTTTAGAGTGATGAAGAATTGAGCCTTGTGGAATCCAAAATTCAGTAACTGGGCAGAAATGGAAGAACTTATGAAGGATACAGAAGGAGCAGTGAAAGGGGTACAAAAAAACCCAGGGAAATATGGTGTCACATCAGCCAAAGGATAAGAATATATCAAAAGAGGGAGGAACAGGACTGAAAAATGTCCAGAGGACTTAGCACATTGCTAACTTAGAGGTATCTTTGGAGCAGGGAGGGGAATGATTGAGAAGGGCAGCAGATAATGTGGAAATAGAGATAATGAATATAGGTGATCTTAAAGCGTCCAGTTTTTAAGAGGAACAGAGATAAGACCCTGGGTACTCAAGAAGGATTAGTGTGGTAGAAAAGTTTGAGACACATATGTAGAGAGGAAATCAGGAATATATACACGAAATAATAAGTCTCATGAAATTTTAAATGCATGTGCACGTCTCTCTCTACTTAACCAGTTAGAGTTGAAAGCACAACTGCAACAGTATATAAAAACGTTAGTGGAGGGGAAAGAGACCTTTCCCTTACAGATGCTATGAAAGAAAAAGAACATAGGAAACATTCTATATAACCCACAGTATATGTTATTAGGGTGTACTTTTGATAGTTTCTCTGGTGAATTCAGGAAGGCCTAGTTTATTCTAATAGATATTTCTTCCTTTTCATGCAGGAGGCCAGATAACCATGTCAGCTGCAGCTGTGGATGCAGCTAATGCAGCCCCCTTGTCGGGGTCCAAAGAAATGAGTTTGGAGGAACCAAAGAAGATGACTAGAGAGGACTGGAGAAAGAAGAAGGAGCTAGAAGAACAGCGAAAATTGGGTAATGCCCCTGCAGAAGTTGATGAAGAAGGAAAGTAAGTATTTAAATTTTTTTGCAAGATCTGTTCATTCAGAATTCAAATTCATGTCTACTTAGTTTACCTATTTCTCATCCTTTACTTTGACAGGAAACCATCTTTACCATTTCCATCATTTTTGTTTTCATTTATTGTATCAAACTCATATGTATAAAGTTTAATAAATAATAACAAAGGACTTGTAATGATAACTATAGTCCTTTTTAGTTCTTCCCACTCCCTGTCCTACTGTACGCAAGTGACTACAGCTGACCTTGAACAACACAGATTTGAATTGTATTGGTCCACTTATGCTCATATTTTTCTCAGTAAATACATGCAGTGCCACACGATCTGCCACTGGTTGAATCTTCAGACTCCAAACCATAGGTACAGAGGCCCAGCTGTGCAACTTGAGCCTCCACAGGTTTAGGTATCTGAGCTTCCACAGGTTTTGGTATCTGAGGCAGGTCCTGGAACCAGTCCCTCTCAGATACCAGGCGAGGACTGAATTTGTCAATCTGTTTTGAGTTTTTCTGGTTGATACCTCTGAATCTCTAAATAACATACCTATACTACTATTATTATAATCAACTCGACATTATTAACTTCTTGTTCTGCTAAAAAATTAATCTCACTACATGTATCCTTATCTTCCTTCATCTCTTCTACATCTTTAGTTACATGACTATTTTTAGTTTCTCTAAAATTTTTTGACTCTAATATATTTTATTTTTAACTTTTTTTTATCATAGTGATAACAAGTATATTCTGTCTCCCCCTCCCACTGCAATATCTCTATCCTTACATTCTGTAAGGATATCCTTACATTCTGTAAGGATATCCTTACATTCTACAACTTTTGAAAAAAAAATTTTTTTTTACAGAGACATCAATCCTCATATTCCTCAGTATATTTCTTCAGTGCCATGGTATATTGACCCATCAAAAAGGCCTACTTTAAAGCACCAGAGACCACAGCCAGAGAAACAAAAGCAGTACAGCTCATCAGGAGAATGGTACAAGAGGGGTGTCAAAGAGGTAGGTATGCAACCTGTATAAATGTGTGTAGAAATGGAGATTTTTAAGAACTTAATATAAGAACTTCTAATGTGATACTATATAAACAGATTACATGACCTTTTATCTGGTATTAAAATTCACAATATATACTACTTTAGTTTCTATATTTTATAAATTTGATATTGCTAAAGTCTTTAAGCTTTCTCATTTATAATTGGTTTTCCTCTTAACAAATAAGTCATTTCATTAGACAGTACGGTAATGCGAGCCAAAGTTATTTTTAACTTATTTAGATAAATAAAAGTTTTCTTTGGTTTTCTTTATATCTGCTTATAGAATTCCATAACTACTAAATACCGAAAAGGAGCATGTGAAAACTGTGGAGCCATGACACACAAAAAGAAAGACTGTTTTGAGGTAAGCTCACCTTTGAGAATTTTGGAAACTGCTGTCAGAGAGTCTCTTTATTTGTGTCAGAGAACTTAATTCTGTTTATTAAATTACCTATATTTAGGTACAAGTTAAATGAAAACATTAACTTGAATGGGCTTCCCTGGTGGCTCAGAGGTTAAAGCGTCTGCCTGGAATGCGGGAGACCTGGGTTCGATCCATGGGTTGGGAAGATCCCCTGGAGAAGGAAATGGCAACCCACTCAAGTACTCTTGCCTGGAAAATCCCATGGAGGGAGGAGTCTGGTACACTACAGTCCATGGGGTCACAAAGAGTCGGACACGACTGAGCGACTTCACTTTCAACTTGAATGAAATTAGTTCAGCATTGTCAAAATTTTTTGCAGGAGGACTAACTGATAATTGAATAAACCATAAAGTCCCATGGTGTGTTCACACTGCTCTGTAAAGGTTATATGAAATTTTCCTCATGGCTTCAGATACTTAGGGGAAAATTTTAATCCTACTCTGTTTTCCAGAGACCTAGGCGAGTTGGAGCGAAATTTACGGGGACTAATATAGCTCCAGATGAACATGTCCAGCCTCAGCTGATGTTTGACTACGACGGGAAAAGGGATCGGTGGAATGGCTACAATCCAGAAGAACACATGAAAATTGTAGAAGAATATGCCAAAGTTGACCTGGTGAGCACAGTCCACTGCTTTCCTGCTGTCCTTAAAGAATGTACATTTGGGTATATCTCTAGTGTGGCAAGTCTGTTTTTTGTCTTTATGCAGTATAAAAATGATTGCATTTTTATTGTAGTAGCAGTAAGCCTAATTGAATAGTGAAATAAACAGTGTATACTAACCCTATTTGGCAGCACTTTCTTTTTACTTTATTCTCACATTTTCCTTTACTCCCTGATTTAGTTTGCAGGAAATACTGGAAGCATGAGAATAGATTCATGTTCAAAACTTTTGGCTTCCTGAGATTATATAAACTCTTGGCTCCCAGACTGTATCTTGCTTATGGGCCTGTTTTATAGTTGTCTCACATAGCATTTGAGGGTGGGGAAAGAAGAATAGGATAACTCCTTTCAGGAAACTGAATTTTATTTTAATTTAACCTCAGTTTTCTGTTACAATTTCACCTACTCACTCCCATTTTTGAAAAACCCATAGTCACTGCTGTTTTTTGGTTTTGTGGTCCTTTTTTTTTTTTTTTAATGTCTGCCTGGAATGCGGGAGACCTGGGTTCGATCCATGGGTTGGGAAGATCCCCTGGAGAAGGAAATGGCAACCCACTCAAGTACTCTTGCCTGGAAAATCCCATGGAGGGAGGAGTCTGGTACACTACAGTCCATGGGGTCACAAAGAGTCGGACACGACTGAGCGACTTCACTTTCAACTTGAATGAAATTAGTTCAGCATTGTCAAAATTTTTTGCAGGAGGACTAACTGATAATTGAATAAACCATAAAGTCCCATGGTGTGTTCACACTGCTCTGTAAAGGTTATATGAAATTTTCCTCATGGCTTCAGATACTTAGGGGAAAATTTTAATCCTACTCTGTTTTCCAGAGACCTAGGCGAGTTGGAGCGAAATTTACGGGGACTAATATAGCTCCAGATGAACATGTCCAGCCTCAGCTGATGTTTGACTACGACGGGAAAAGGGATCGGTGGAATGGCTACAATCCAGAAGAACACATGAAAATTGTAGAAGAATATGCCAAAGTTGACCTGGTGAGCACAGTCCACTGCTTTCCTGCTGTCCTTAAAGAATGTACATTTGGGTATATCTCTAGTGTGGCAAGTCTGTTTTTTGTCTTTATGCAGTATAAAAATGATTGCATTTTTATTGTAGTAGCAGTAAGCCTAATTGAATAGTGAAATAAACAGTGTATACTAACCCTATTTGGCAGCACTTTCTTTTTACTTTATTCTCACATTGTCCTTTACTCCCTGATTTAGTTTGCAGGAAATACTGGAAGCATGAGAATAGATTCATGTTCAAAACTTTTGGCTTCCTGAGATTATATAAACTCTTGGCTCCCAGACTGTATCTTGCTTATGGGCCTGTTTTATAGTTGTCTCACATAGCATTTGAGGGTGGGGAAAGAAGAATAGGATAACTCCTTTCAGGAAACTGAATTTTATTTTAATTTAACCTCAGTTTTCTGTTACAATTTCACCTACTCACTCCCATTTTTGAAAAACCCATAGTCACTGCTGTTTTTTGGTTTTGTGGTCCTTTTTTTTTTTTTTTAAGTAGAGTTAACATTTAAGACCACGGGATTTCACATTACAGTAAAATCTGAATTTTATCTTTTCGAAAACAATGAAATATGTGGTAATCTTGGGCCAGCCGGGAAGAGTCAGTCATCTGGAGTCAAGTGGCACCTTGTCAGCAACGCTTGCTCTCTGCAGTTTATCCCTGGTGCTGTCTAGCTTAGTTTATATTAATGCCTGACTCAAACAGGACTTTATAACTCTTGCTTAAATATGGCCAATTGGATCTGACTCATTTTCATTTTAGGGTTTTTTTTAATTTATTTTTTATTAAATGAAAGATTCTTTAAATTCTGCAGTGCTTTACAATTTTCAAAAGTTTCACACACACAATTTCATATAATCCCATAATAAACCCTCTTTTATTAATCTCCTACCTGCTTATTGCCCCTACCCTTTTCTTCTACCAATTGATAACCACTAGTTTGTTCTCTGTTATCTATGATCCTGTTTCTTTCTTGTTTTATTCAATAGTTTGTTGTATTTTTTAGATTCCACACAGTAATTGTCTTTCTCTGACCATTTTCACTTAGTATAATGCCCTCCAAGTCCATCCATGTGGCTGCAAATGACAGAATTTCATTCTTTTTTATAGCTAAGTAGTAGTCCATTGTATACCACATCATCTTGATTCATTCATCTGGTTTTTTAAATTAATTTTTATTATGATATTGTTGCTTTATAGTGTTGTATTAGTTTCTGCTACATAATGAAGTGAAACAGTTGCATATATACGTACATACATCCTTTTTTAGGCCACTACAGCATTGAGTAGTTTGGGGCATTTTTTGTTTTTTTGGCTGCCCCATGTAGCTTGTGGAATCTTAGTTCCCCAACCAGGGATCAAAGCTGGGTCCTTGGCAGTGAAAGCACAGAGTCCTAACCATTTGACTACCAGGGAATTTCCCTGAATTCGTGTTCTTCAGGAGCCAGAGGTCTAGAGCTACAAGACAACCTTGTCCAGTGACCTTTTCTGAAAACAGTAGACTTATGTGTTTTATTGATATAAAAATTAAATCTTCATTTGATGGGACTTCTTGGTGGTCCATGGCCAGAACTCCATACTCCCAATGCTGGGTGCTGGGGTTCATTACCTTGTCAGGGAGCTAGATCCCACATGCTGCAGTTAAGGGTTTGCATGCCACAACGAAGACCCAATACAGCCAAATAAATAAATGAAAATAAATATATTAAAAAAAGTAAATGTTCATTTGAATATTGAAAGTAAATTTCAAATGTTTCTTTTTCCTTAGGCAAAACGAACGCTGAAAGCCCAAAAACTCCAAGAAGAATTAGCCTCAGGAAAATTAGTAGAACAGGCTGTAAGTAATAAAATGATCATTAGAAAATTTCAAACTCTTAGTAAACAAAAAATGAAGATTGACACAAACATTTATTTTACATCTCTCCAGTTAGAAGAAATTTGAGAGAGAGAGAAGTGCTATCAAGAGGAAAGAGTAAAACTGACACATTAAAGGTTCAAGGGACTATAAATTGATGCAGTCATTTTGCAGAGAATATTGCCATAAAACATTTATATACCTTTTCTGGAATTAAATTAGTAGATCTATCCATCCTAAAAATTTTCTAGTATTCAGAAAAATGATCTTGCACAAAAAAGTTCACTTCAGCACTTTTTACAACACTAAGAAATTGAAAATAGTTTAGTAGGGAATTAGTGAAGTGAGCTATCCTTCCTCTGCATGAGAGAATGTTGCATAGCTCTTAAAATGGCTTTCATCAAAGCTTAATAACAACACTGGATAACACATATTTTAATGACACATGTAAAATATCATATTACCTCATAGGGAAGACGACTAGAACACTAGTTCTTATTTAATATAGAGATTAAAACACTAGTTCTCATTCAGTATAGAATTAGTGGATTTTTCTTATTTATTTATTTTAGTGTTTCCTACACTTTGAACATGTAAGGCAAAAAGAATTCTCGAACTAAAAAAAAAAAAGATACATTGCAGACAGGTTTTTTCCTATATTTTTTCCCCAGTCAGTCAATTTAATAGTCAAGTTATGCTTATTAGAGTTGTGAAAGTTTGTTTTTAACAAATTTATGGTGTTGGTAAAAAACATTTTCAAGTAACCAAGTTTAAACTTCTAAAAGGGACCCTTAATTAGTGAAGTCACTCAGTCATGTCCGACTCTTTGCAACCCCATGGACTGTAGCCTACCAGGCTCCTCCGTCCATGGCATTTTCCAGGCAAGAGTACTGGAGTGGGTTGCCATTTCTTTTATTTATTTTAGTGTTTCCTACACTTTGAACATGTAAGGCAAAAAGAATTCTCGAACTAAAAAAAAAAAAGATACATTGCAGACAGGTTTTTTCCTATATTTTTTCCCCAGTCAGTCAATTTAATAGTCAAGTTATGCTTATTAGAGTTGTGAAAGTTTGTTTTTAACAAATTTATGGTGTTGGTAAAAAACATTTTCAAGTAACCAAGTTTAAACTTCTAAAAGGGACCCTTAATTAGTGAAGTCACTCAGTCATGTCCGACTCTTTGCAACCCCATGGACTGTAGCCTACCAGGCTCCTCCGTCCATGGCATTTTCCAGGCAAGAGTACTGGAGTGGGTTGCCATTTCCTTCTCTAGAAAGGGATCCTTAGCAAGTATAATTACAAAGCAAAGAGAACTAGGTAAGTTAATCACCAAGTGAGCAGTCACAGAGGCAGGTTCAAAGCACAAGTTAACAGAGAGATGATGTTAAAATCAAGCTGTGCCCCTAGCTAGCAAGATGGTCCTGAAAAATTAATTTGCTTCTCTGAGCCTCAGTTTATCATTTCTAAAGCAGAGAAAACGCCTACCCACCTCCAACGCCAACACACACACACATACACACAAGAGGCTTAGCATACATATCACACAGTAAACACTTGGTAATTAGTAGCTAGTGTTGTGATTGTTAAGCATTACCAACTCTGGAAGAAAGAAGAGGGCTTTTTTATTGTTTTTCTAATATATTCTCTGTTGTTTCTTGTAAACATATTATAATTTATTTTCCTAGTAAGCATACTTAAATGTTTGTAAGGGACTGCTGAGTTTTGCCCATTTGGATGTGAAGATTAACTACATACAGTAGGACTGTGTGTACTGTATAGATTTAGCAATATAAATATCCTTTGTTGAACTAGCAACTTGCAAGAACTCAAAAAAATTCTTAAAAAAAATTTCCAATTTTGAAAGTAACACATACTCAGAAAAAATATATAGAAAATTATAAAGAAGAAAAATATTCCTTATGTTGACCATTAACATTTTAAAGTAGGTCTTTTAGTGTCCCAGTCCACTCCCTCACATATATCCATGTATGTGTATGATTGTAATACAACATGTTTTTTAAATGGATTCATCTTTACATACTCGTTTATCATCTACTTTTCAATTAAATAATATACAGTACAATGAGGACTTGTTTTCTGTATCATTAAATGTAGACCTATAACATTTATTTTTATATAAATTCACATGGTTTAATAATCAAAATAATTTAAGACATATGTGCAGTGAAAAGTCTCCCACTCCTGCCTCAGTCCATCCTATCTCTAAACCTCACCCCCCATAATCTTTTTTATTTTTCTTACAGATCCTTTCAGAGTTTCTTGTGTAAATACAAACAAATACAAACATAATCTAATTCCCATCTTTCCTTCTCTTTTTTTCCCAAACAAAAAAGGTAGCAAAATATGAAAAGTAAAAAGAAAAGTGGAAATGTTGGTCACTCACTTGTGGCTGACTCTTTGCGACCCAAAGTACTGAAACCCACCAGGCTCCTCTGTCCATGGAATTCTCCAAACAGGATCACTGGAGTGGGTAGCCATTCCCTTCTCCAGGGGATCTTCCCAACCCAGTGATGGAACCTGGGTCCTCCTGCATTACAGGCAAATTCTTTACCATCTCACCCACTAGGGAACCCAAAGTATACATATGAATATTTTTCTGTATCTGGACAAATCACTTTAATGGTTGTTCAGTGTTTATTGAGTGCAGTAATTTATATAACCATTCATTTCTTGTTGATTTGTTTTTTTCCCTGTTATCTGTACAGTAGTACACAACATTAGAGTCTTACATAATATATACATCTTTATATAATAGACATACTAATTTCCTTATAATAAATTCCTAAAAGTGAAATTGTTGATGCACTGAATATGCATATATAAAATCTGATGACTTATCATTTAGGAAGCATTTTAAAAGGCTATACTAAAATTTTTGCTCCCACCAATATATATGTATATTTTTATACATACATATTTCCACATCTGCCTACTGAGCTGTAAGATGTGAAGTCTTTTAAAGGGGCATAATGAAATACTGAGCACTTTGTTCCAGGCATTTTGTGGAGTTAGAGAATATACCGACCAACCGCTAGTCAATGTATGGCAAAACCAATACAGTATTGTAAAGTAAAATAAAGTAAAAATAAAAGTGAAAAAAAAAAAAAAGGAAGGGTGTCTTTGAGGCATGGAGTTCACACCTCCTCAAATCACAGTATGTTGTCACCTGAGTAGATTTCTTCATTGCCAAAATTTTACAAAGGCTGTTTTGGCTCTAAAGATACTTATTACATGATCCTGGTAACTTTCCTTTCTGGCCTGAATAGAAAAACAGTGAAATTTAATGAAAATATTGTGTCTGAAGATAAACATGTATGAAATGAATATTTATTAGGTATATTGATCAACTTAATCTTTCTATTACATTTTTGTGATTATAATCCTATCATCAATGAAAATTTTGGATTTATAGACAGATAAAATTATTCACAATGACATACTTGTATTTAAAACTTATGTGCTCACTACAGGTGAAAAATAGGAGAATTTGTTCAGTTAAATTTATTATTTTAACTATGTTTTTAAAAGTGTTAAATAATCATTTGATTCAGTATAATAAAATCACAAATTCATTTTCTTCTTTTGTGGCATAGAATTCTCCAAAACATCAGTGGGGAGAAGAGGAACCAAATTCTCAGACGGTAATACATACAGGTCCTATCAGGGTATACATTAAGGTTTAAATTTCTGATGTCTAATGTTAGTAATAACTCATGATAATAATAATAGGCTTAAAGAACACAAGGAGTAAGGGTTGGGTTAAAGGGAAAATAAGAACTAGATGCTGCTCTTCTTTTCTTAAAATTTTTTCCCCTTCTCTCTTCCTCTTTCAGGAAAAAGATCATAACAGTGAAGATGAGGATGAAGATAAATATGCAGATGATATTGACATGCCTGGACAGAATTTTGACTCTAAGAGACGAATTACTGTCCGGAATCTCAGGATTCGAGAAGATATTGCAAAAGTAAGCCTTGCCAACTTAACATACATATTCAGAAAACATTTGTATTCCCAACCTAAATTTTGTCTACTCACATGGTATCTGGATAGTATATGGGTAATATACTCAGTCATTCCAAAGTATATCACTCTTCAGCTGTACCCCCAGACATGTGCCTGCACACACACACACACACACACACACACACACTTCGTACTAGTCTCCTAAAATCTTTGATGAAAGTAAACATTAACACCGTCTTAAAACATTTTTTTCTTTCTAGTATTTGCGGAATTTAGATCCAAATTCTGCTTACTATGATCCCAAAACTAGAGCAATGAGAGAGAATCCCTATGCGAATGCTGGAAAGAATCCAGATGAGTAAGTTAACAAGTTCACTGTAAAGATTTCAGGGTAGGGGAGGGAGTTTTTATTAATAAAATGCAATCTGAATTAAAATGAGTATCATCTATGGTTGGGTCAGAAAAAAATTTCCTTAATCTCTGAAACAGTTTTGTTTTTTTTTTTTAAACAGAGTCAGCTACGCAGGGGATAACTTCGTTAGATACACAGGTGATACCATATCAATGGCCCAGACACAATGTAAGTGTTTCTTCTATGTCAAGGTATTTGATGTCAGCTCATAAAAAATTTGGGAGCATTTTTTTAAAGCTTGTTTTCAAGAAACCCGAAAACAGTGTAGCTGACAACTCATTACGATGGTTTTAATTACCCTAGTGTTTGCTTGGGAAGCCTATGACAAAGGGTCTGAAGTGCATCTACAAGCAGATCCTACAAAACTAGAGTTATTGTATAAGTCCTTCAAAGTCAAGAAAGAAGACTTCAAAGAACAGCAGAAAGAAAGCATCCTGGAAAAGGTAATTATGACCAAACGATACACAATCCGTTTTAATCCATCAGGATTAGGTGCAATTGGTATACAGTATCAGTATAACTATATCAGTGAGCTTTTACAGCAAAACAAGCCACCTCAGAACCTAATAGTTTGAATAGGCATTTATTCTTTCTCACCATTTTGTACATTAGCTGCGTCTCCTGTTCTGAGCCTGCCTATCTGAAACCACATGATCTAGAATGGCCTCCTTTTGGTTTCTAGCAGGTAGCAGGTCTCCTCTGTCCCAAGGAGGCCTCACCTCTACCCTACGTGGGTTCTCATCCTCTGATAGGCTAGCCCAGCTTCTTTACGTGACATTCTCAGGATACCAGACATTAGCAACAAGTGTGCCCTGGTGCACAAGTGTTTTTCAGGTCTTTGCTTACATCATATTTGCCAATATTCCAGGGGCCAGAACAAGTAGCATGGCCAGGCCCAGATCCAAGGGATGAAGCACCAAAATCATGTGGCAAATGGGCATGCACACAGGATAAGGGGAATTTCATATGAGCCTTTTATAATTCACCACACTCAACAGATGAATAGCAATTGAGACATCTTTTATTTGCCTATGGAAAGTTTGGTGGCTTATTTTTTTCACTGTGTTTTATATAACAAAGTCCATGAAGAATAGTCCTCTAATCTTTGTGATTGGAAATAAACCCCTCAGTAGAGATTTGAATGCAAATCTTTGTAAAATATATTTAATAATGATCAATGTCCTTTTAGTACGGCGGTCAGGAACACTTGGATGCTCCTCCAGCTGAATTGCTTTTAGCTCAGACTGAAGACTATGTGGAGTACTCAAGACATGGGACAGTTATCAAAGGACAGGAGCGAGCTGTCGCCTGCTCCAAGTACGAGGAAGATGTGAAGATCAACAATCACACAGTATGTGTTGAAGTAGAATTATATTGTGTCCTTGTTAGCATTTTGTTCTGGATTATATTTTTCATTAGTAAGTCATAGTGTTTTGGTTTTTTGTATTTTAACTTTATTATTTTTAACAATTTTTAAAGGTTATATTCCATTTACAGTTTTTACAAAATATTGGCTGTATTCCCAGCATTGTACAGTACATCCTGGTAGCCTGTCTTATACCCAGTAATATGTGCCTTCCACTCTCCAATCCCTGTGCTGCCTCTCCCCTCCTCTCCATTGTTAACCACTAGTTTGATCTGTGAGTCTGCTGCTTTTTTTCTATATTCACTAGTTTGTTGTATTTGTTTAGATTCCATATGTAAGTGATATCATATAGTATTTGTCTTTGACTTATTTCACTAAGCATAATGCCCCTTCAAATCCATCCATGTTACTGCAAATGGTAAAATTTTATTCTTTTTTATGGCTGAGTAGTATTCCATTATATACCACATCTTCTTTATCATTCATCTGTGTTTTAATTAATTTTTATTGTAATACTGTTGCTTTATTCCCTGTATTTCCTATAAACAGGAATTCAGATACAAAGGCTTGATGTAAGTTGAATATTTTGACAGAGACACTTCACAGATGACAAAGTATATGTCATATTGCATATTGTATCACATGATAAAGCTTATTTAGTTTGCTGTACTTTTATAGTACCCAAACTACACTTGTCTTTCTAAGTAAGAGTCAAAAACCTAACTACCTAATAAGAGCCAGGCCAGTAATCATGTATGAGTGAAATGAGCCAGGCAGATTTTACAAACTAGAGAACACGAGCCCTGTCTAAAAGGAGCATCCACTGGTCAGCAACAGGCAGTTACTGACAAGTGTGAATGTGCCTAGAATTTCCCAGTCCTTCTGAATTTTTCAAGAGAAGTCAAGTAGCCTAATTTTTTTAATTTGGGGGGGAGAGTGAGAATAGAATGTAAGACCATTGTAACCACACACTCTCCCTGTTAGCTAACCCTGAAGTCCCCGTAATTTTCACTGTTCATCACGAGCATGTGAGACTAACCCCACGAGGACCTACTGTATAGCACAGGGGACTACACTCAATATTTTTTAATAACCTATGAGAGAAAAGAATCTGAAAGAGAAAAAAATAATGTATACATTCTGTGCTGTATGCCTGAAACTAACACAACATGGTAAATCAACTATACTTCAGTTTTTTGAAAATAATACGATTAATTAAAGATAGGATTTTTTTTTACAAAGAAAAACAGTATATGAGAAACCTTGGTTTCAGGCTCCTTTTTAAGTAACCTCTTTCTCTCTTTGCAGCATATCTGGGGATCTTACTGGAAAGAAGGCCGATGGGGATACAAATGCTGTCACTCTTTTTTCAAGTATTCCTATTGTACTGGAGAAGCTGGGAAGGAGATTGCTGTAAGTAATTGTCCTCTACTTTGTAAAAACAGCCAAAGCTCTTAGGTCAAAAATCTGTATGAAACATATATTTTTAATGTTTCAAATTTTAACTTTTTCTTAGATGATTGGTAGCTATGATACTCAAGTTAGATTACATACATTTTTCCACAGAATTCAGAGGAATGTATTATAAATGATGCAACTGGAGAAGAATCTGTGAAAAAACCTCAAACCCTCATGGAGGTATGTCCAATTCAGTTATCCTGAATTTTTAAGTCTTAAAGGGAAGACTTTAAAACTTGCCCTAAAACTTTGGTTTTGCATTAATAACACTATATGTAAATGCTCTGTATCAGATGCATCAGGAAAAACTAAAAGAGGAGAAAAAGAAGAAGAAGAAGAAGAAGAGGAAGCATCGAAAGAGCAGTTCAGAGAGTGATGATGAAGAAAAGAAACATGAAAAATTGAAAAAGGTACTTTGTGAAGGCTAAATAAATAGTAAAAGTGACCACAGTCGTCTTTATTTGTAGGAATCTTAGAAAAGTATCTTGTCTTATTCCTAAGCTCATTTTAAAAATGAGCAAACAAACTCAAAGACTGGGTGATTTGCTTGGGTCACCTGTCAGGTCTAGAATACAAATGGAGATTTTGTGTGTCTCCATATTGCCTGCCTTTTGAACTTTTGTTGAATATCACTAATGCACAGAAGAAAAATGGTTGGTATAGCTGTTATTTTAGAGTTATTGACATGTTCCCCAGAGAGAATTGCCATCTAACTCTATAATTGTAAGCTTCAGCAAGTCTTGGGAAGTCAGAATTTTATTCTCCACCAAAAGCATCAGTTGCCGGCTTCTGTCAGTAAAATGAATCTCATTCAGTTTTTGTTGTTAAATAAAATTTCTTTAACATTGAAAATGTCATAGGATGTTTTGTGCTCTATGAAAATTTTTGAGCCAAATAATGATTAGTTGTAGCTTGACAGCGATAGAGCTGACTCCCAGGCAGAGGCAATCTAGGTTCTTGATGTAACAATTCATAGTCAGTGGGGTCTTTTGGTACTCTGCCACTTCTGAACCAAAGGGATCTGACTCAGAGCCATAGTACTCAGGTATTTCTTCTTACTATAGGCACTGAATGCAGAGGAGGCCCGTCTTCTTCACGTCAAGGAGATCATGCAGATCGATGAGAGGAAGCGACCTTACAACAGCATATATGAGACTCGGGAACCCACTGAAGAGGAAATGGAGGCCTACAGAATGAAACGTCAGAGGCCAGATGACCCCATGGCCTCCTTCCTCGGACAGTAGTAACTCATCACTGACGGTGACCCAAGATAGACTCTGCTGATACGTTTTTTTAGATTCTTGCTGTTGATTATCAATGGAAAAATCCATATCTATTCTCATTAAAGTCAGGAAGCAAGGAGACTGCCTGACTTTAATAAAGTATCCAGAAGTCTTAGTAAATTCATTCCTTTACACAGTGAAGAACAAGGAAGAAGAAATAAAGTGGTACATTAAGTACAGATTAAGATTTTATTTCCGATTTTATATTAGTGATGTGGGAAAAGATCTTAGTTCTCCACCTAACATGAATATCTTCTCAACATTTATTTATTAAGTTTCAAACTTTATTTCCTCAATTTTTATGGCCCTTTATCTAGTGTTAGGACTCATTGTGAAGGCAATTAATTACTCTTTCTTGAAACAAGGGCTTCATTTTTTAAAAATTAATAGTAACTATAACTGTAGTTATTTAATAATCATTTCTTTTTGCCTTCTCAGATCTTTCTGATCTGAAACTGATAACCTATCTTGAGCTTTGGGTTACTGGAAGAAAATCTGTAGAAAGTGTGAATAACTATCCCTGATGTCAGTCTGTGTAGTAACAATTCTGTTTCCCCCTTGGTTATAAAATTGTGATTTTTCAAAACATTTCCTTGTATCTTATACTCGGAACTAAATGTGTTAGCCTTTGAATGGGGAAGAAAGTTTTTCACCCTGAGTCAATGTTGACTGATAAGTCCTAGGTCTTTTACCAGTCTGGACAGGAGTATTCAGACACCGAAATCCTCTCCTTTGTCACAGAGAATATGGTTTGTGATACTAATTGCTATTTTAATTGTGATTGCCTTTATATAACAGTCATGAAGATTAGATTTTTAAAAGATTGTAGAGTATCTGTTGTACCTAATCTTTATAGCCAGCAGGTGTCTCTTGGTAAAATTTGCAAAAAGTGAAACCTGAAGTTGAATGTTTCTTCAGAATATTACAAGCATAGCCTGTAGGGCTATTAGTATCTGAGAATTACATGATTTTTAAGCTTCTTCTAATGACATTGGGAAGATAGTACTGACAGAGTGGGATGGGTGAAAACAGCCTGTTTAAAACCCCTGACACAAGTACATTGACTTTTAACAGTTCACTGGCTTTTCTGAACTACCAAAACCCACTAGAATATTGCATTAAGTTAACATCTCAGAAATACTGCTGATGGGAAAGTAACTGAATCAAACTGTCAAGTACTGTGGATATACATTGTATCTAAATTCAGACCAGTATGAAACAGTGATGCAAACAGATCTAATTCTTACCTACTTTAAGAATGTCAAAAATTTTTGTTTTCACATTCCTACCTTAACATAGGCTGGTTCAACATAAAATCTGATATTAGTGTCTGTTTTGCTTTTTATTTATCTTTTGTTAATAAAGATATATAATTGGAAATATTTAACTGTGAGTGGTTTGTAGCATTATTTCAAATATTTGGCAGAAAAGTAGTTTATAGGGCTGGCAGGAAGACTGAGTTAGCTTCTGCACATTTGAATTAGAAAATTTCAGGACACTTTAACTCAAAAAGATGTGTTACCTAACATTTTGGGGCTTCTGTTTTTTTTTGTGAAACCTAATTTAAGCTGATTTTAGGAAGAATTCTATAATATCTGAAATCATATCTTATTTCCGTTTCATTTTGGATAAAAGGTAACATCTAGAACATTACTCAAGATACGAGCTTTGATTTTATTATCTCAGTTGCAGATGAGTTGAGTGCTGGACCTATGTGCTATAGTTTGCACAGGTTATCCCTCAGAAGAATTTCACGGGGTGAGCAATAGGATGATACCGTATTTCACAATAAGCATAAGGACTCATTGAGTCCTGGTAGCTTGCTCAGGTCCTAACAGTAAAAGGTTGGGGTCAGAACATAAACCAAAGTCTTTGACTCTAAAGCTTATTCCTTTCTCTAATATTTAAGGCCCAGGTTTTCGGACCAGGAAGGCTGGTCTTTTGGAGTTTCTCTCATTGACAGAAACCTTTGGCAGGCTCTCGGTGTTTTTATCAGGCTCACCCTCAATACCTGAAATTGAGGTATCTGCCCCACCTTCTTTGACATTTCTCCCTCCCCTAGGCTTGTAGGATGCGTCTCACAAGACTGACTATACAAAAATGAATGAAATGTGATGTCATGAAAAATCCTTAAAATAGAAAAGAGGACTGTATTTCGGTTTATTTCATTCAACATTTTCTAATTTCTACTTTAGGCTTTTTCTCTAAAAGCTGATATGGGTTTATTTCTCTAAAAGTCTTGTTTAAAAGAATCTTACAAGCCATTTCTCTAAGATGGATGACGATTCTCATCAAATTTACCCACACGCTCTAATTAATGGGGAGATGGGGGCAACCTGCATGGGCAAGAGGACACAAGCTCATCCTTTGCCATTTTATCTTAACAGAATTTACAGCTTGTCTCATTTGCCTGGATGTTCAAGTTGGAAGTAGAATTAGCTTTTCTTCCTCATTGATTCCACAAAGAAAATGGTTGCTTGTTGGAGCTTCATAATCGCCAAGATCAAAGCCTGACAATATAAATTTTTATTTCTAGTGCTCTGAATGTTAAAAAGTAGAACTATGTAGCTTTACAGTGCTTTTCGTCCCTGAGATTCTACGATGCATCTCTGCAGACAATATGCAGAAAATTCCTAGCTCCACGTACACAACTTTAAAAGAGAACCAGCGCGCGTGCTCCTTTCCTGGAGGCGGTCTGCGGGGGAGGCGGGGCGGGGGAGATGTGTATAAGAGACAGGAACCTAATAGTTTGAATAGGCATTTATTCTTTCTCACCATTTTGTACATTAGCTGCGTCTCCTGTTCTGAGCCTGCCTATCTGAAACCACATGATCTAGAATGGCCTCCTTTTGGTTTCTAGCAGGTAGCAGGTCTCCTCTGTCCCAAGGAGGCCTCACCTCTACCCTACGTGGGTTCTCATCCTCTGATAGGCTAGCCCAGCTTCTTTACGTGACATTCTCAGGATACCAGACATTAGCAACAAGTGTGCCCTGGTGCACAAGTGTTTTTCAGGTCTTTGCTTACATCATATTTGCCAATATTCCAGGGGCCAGAACAAGTAGCATGGCCAGGCCCAGATCCAAGGGATGAAGCACCAAAATCATGTGGCAAATGGGCATGCACACAGGATAAGGGGAATTTCATATGAGCCTTTTATAATTCACCACACTCAACAGATGAATAGCAATTGAGACATCTTTTATTTGCCTATGGAAAGTTTGGTGGCTTATTTTTTTCACTGTGTTTTATATAACAAAGTCCATGAAGAATAGTCCTCTAATCTTTGTGATTGGAAATAAACCCCTCAGTAGAGATTTGAATGCAAATCTTTGTAAAATATATTTAATAATGATCAATGTCCTTTTAGTACGGCGGTCAGGAACACTTGGATGCTCCTCCAGCTGAATTGCTTTTAGCTCAGACTGAAGACTATGTGGAGTACTCAAGACATGGGACAGTTATCAAAGGACAGGAGCGGGCTGTCGCCTGCTCCAAGTACGAGGAAGATGTGAAGATCAACAATCACACAGTATGTGTTGAAGTAGAATTATATTGTGTCCTTGTTAGCATTTTGTTCTGGATTATATTTTTCATTAGTAAGTCATAGTGTTTTGGTTTTTTGTATTTTAACTTTATTATTTTTAACAATTTTTAAAGGTTATATTCCATTTACAGTTTTTACAAAATATTGGCTGTATTCCCAGCATTGTACAGTACATCCTGGTAGCCTGTCTTATACCCAGTAATATGTGCCTTCCACTCTCCAATCCCTGTGCTGCCTCTCCCCTCCTCTCCATTGTTAACCACTAGTTTGATCTGTGAGTCTGCTGCTTTTTTTCTATATTCACTAGTTTGTTGTATTTGTTTAGATTCCATATGTAAGTGATATCATATAGTATTTGTCTTTGACTTATTTCACTAAGCATAATGCCCCTTCAAATCCATCCATGTTACTGCAAATGGTAAAATTTTATTCTTTTTTATGGCTGAGTAGTATTCCATTATATACCACATCTTCTTTATCATTCATCTGTGTTTTAATTAATTTTTATTGTAATACTGTTGCTTTATTCCCTGTATTTCCTATAAACAGGAATTCAGATACAAAGGCTTGATGTAAGTTGAATATTTTGACAGAGACACTTCACAGATGACAAAGTATATGTCATATTGCATATTGTATCACATGATAAAGCTTATTTAGTTTGCTGTACTTTTATAGTACCCAAACTACACTTGTCTTTCTAAGTAAGAGTCAAAAACCTAGCTACCTAATAAGAGCCAGGCCAGTAATCATGTATGAGTGAAATGAGCCAGGCAGATTTTACAAACTAGAGAACACGAGCCCTGTCTAAAAGGAGCATCCACTGGTCAGCAACAGGCAGTTACTGACAAGTGTGAATGTGCCTAGAATTTCCCAGTCCTTCTGAATTTTTCAAGAGAAGTCAAGTAGCCTAATTTTTTTAATTTGGGGGGGAGAGTGAGAATAGAATGTAAGACCATTGTAACCACACACTCTCCCTGTTAGCTAACCCTGAAGTCCCCGTAATTTTCACTGTTCATCACGAGCATGTGAGACTAACCCCACGAGGACCTACTGTATAGCACAGGGGACTACACTCAATATTTTTTAATAACCTATGAGAGAAAAGAATCTGAAAGAGAAAAAAATAATGTATACATTCTGTGCTGTATGCCTGAAACTAACACAACATGGTAAATCAACTATACTTCAGTTTTTTGAAAATAATACGATTAATTAAAGATAGGATTTTTTTTTACAAAGAAAAACAGTATATGAGAAACCTTGGTTTCAGGCTCCTTTTTAAGTAACCTCTTTCTCTCTTTGCAGCATATCTGGGGATCTTACTGGAAAGAAGGCCGATGGGGATACAAATGCTGTCACTCTTTTTTCAAGTATTCCTATTGTACTGGAGAAGCTGGGAAGGAGATTGCTGTAAGTAATTGTCCTCTACTTTGTAAAAACAGCCAAAGCTCTTAGGTCAAAAATCTGTATGAAACATATATTTTTAATGTTTCAAATTTTAACTTTTTCTTAGATGATTGGTAGCTATGATACTCAAGTTAGATTACATACATTTTTCCACAGAATTCAGAGGAATGTATTATAAATGATGCAACTGGAGAAGAATCTGTGAAAAAACCTCAAACCCTCATGGAGGTATGTCCAATTCAGTTATCCTGAATTTTTAAGTCTTAAAGGGAAGACTTTAAAACTTGCCCTAAAACTTTGGTTTTGCATTAATAACACTATATGTAAATGCTCTGTATCAGATGCATCAGGAAAAACTAAAAGAGGAGAAAAAGAAGAAGAAGAAGAAGAAGAGGAAGCATCGAAAGAGCAGTTCAGAGAGTGATGATGAAGAAAAGAAACATGAAAAATTGAAAAAGGTACTTTGTGAAGGCTAAATAAATAGTAAAAGTGACCACAGTCGTCTTTATTTGTAGGAATCTTAGAAAAGTATCTTGTCTTATTCCTAAGCTCATTTTAAAAATGAGCAAACAAACTCAAAGACTGGGTGATTTGCTTGGGTCACCTGTCAGGTCTAGAATACAAATGGAGATTTTGTGTGTCTCCATATTGCCTGCCTTTTGAACTTTTGTTGAATATCACTAATGCACAGAAGAAAAATGGTTGGTATAGCTGTTATTTTAGAGTTATTGACATGTTCCCCAGAGAGAATTGCCATCTAACTCTATAATTGTAAGCTTCAGCAAGTCTTGGGAAGTCAGAATTTTATTCTCCACCAAAAGCATCAGTTGCCGGCTTCTGTCAGTAAAATGAATCTCATTCAGTTTTTGTTGTTAAATAAAATTTCTTTAACATTGAAAATGTCATAGGATGTTTTGTGCTCTATGAAAATTTTTGAGCCAAATAATGATTAGTTGTAGCTTGACAGCGATAGAGCTGACTCCCAGGCAGAGGCAATCTAGGTTCTTGATGTAACAATTCATAGTCAGTGGGGTCTTTTGGTACTCTGCCACTTCTGAACCAAAGGGATCTGACTCAGAGCCATAGTACTCAGGTATTTCTTCTTACTATAGGCACTGAATGCAGAGGAGGCCCGTCTTCTTCACGTCAAGGAGATCATGCAGATCGATGAGAGGAAGCGACCTTACAACAGCATATATGAGACTCGGGAACCCACTGAAGAGGAAATGGAGGCCTACAGAATGAAACGTCAGAGGCCAGATGACCCCATGGCCTCCTTCCTCGGACAGTAGTAACTCATCACTGACGGTGACCCAAGATAGACTCTGCTGATACGTTTTTTTAGATTCTTGCTGTTGATTATCAATGGAAAAATCCATATCTATTCTCATTAAAGTCAGGAAGCAAGGAGACTGCCTGACTTTAATAAAGTATCCAGAAGTCTTAGTAAATTCATTCCTTTACACAGTGAAGAACAAGGAAGAAGAAATAAAGTGGTACATTAAGTACAGATTAAGATTTTATTTCCGATTTTATATTAGTGATGTGGGAAAAGATCTTAGTTCTCCACCTAACATGAATATCTTCTCAACATTTATTTATTAAGTTTCAAACTTTATTTCCTCAATTTTTATGGCCCTTTATCTAGTGTTAGGACTCATTGTGAAGGCAATTAATTACTCTTTCTTGAAACAAGGGCTTCATTTTTTAAAAATTAATAGTAACTATAACTGTAGTTATTTAATAATCATTTCTTTTTGCCTTCTCAGATCTTTCTGATCTGAAACTGATAACCTATCTTGAGCTTTGGGTTACTGGAAGAAAATCTGTAGAAAGTGTGAATAACTATCCCTGATGTCAGTCTGTGTAGTAACAATTCTGTTTCCCCCTTGGTTATAAAATTGTGATTTTTCAAAACATTTCCTTGTATCTTATACTCGGAACTAAATGTGTTAGCCTTTGAATGGGGAAGAAAGTTTTTCACCCTGAGTCAATGTTGACTGATAAGTCCTAGGTCTTTTACCAGTCTGGACAGGAGTATTCAGACACCGAAATCCTCTCCTTTGTCACAGAGAATATGGTTTGTGATACTAATTGCTATTTTAATTGTGATTGCCTTTATATAACAGTCATGAAGATTAGATTTTTAAAAGATTGTAGAGTATCTGTTGTACCTAATCTTTATAGCCAGCAGGTGTCTCTTGGTAAAATTTGCAAAAAGTGAAACCTGAAGTTGAATGTTTCTTCAGAATATTACAAGCATAGCCTGTAGGGCTATTAGTATCTGAGAATTACATGATTTTTAAGCTTCTTCTAATGACATTGGGAAGATAGTACTGACAGAGTGGGATGGGTGAAAACAGCCTGTTTAAAACCCCTGACACAAGTACATTGACTTTTAACAGTTCACTGGCTTTTCTGAACTACCAAAACCCACTAGAATATTGCATTAAGTTAACATCTCAGAAATACTGCTGATGGGAAAGTAACTGAATCAAACTGTCAAGTACTGTGGATATACATTGTATCTAAATTCAGACCAGTATGAAACAGTGATGCAAACAGATCTAATTCTTACCTACTTTAAGAATGTCAAAAATTTTTGTTTTCACATTCCTACCTTAACATAGGCTGGTTCAACATAAAATCTGATATTAGTGTCTGTTTTGCTTTTTATTTATCTTTTGTTAATAAAGATATATAATTGGAAATATTTAACTGTGAGTGGTTTGTAGCATTATTTCAAATATTTGGCAGAAAAGTAGTTTATAGGGCTGGCAGGAAGACTGAGTTAGCTTCTGCACATTTGAATTAGAAAATTTCAGGACACTTTAACTCAAAAAGATGTGTTACCTAACATTTTGGGGCTTCTGTTTTTTTTTGTGAAACCTAATTTAAGCTGATTTTAGGAAGAATTCTATAATATCTGAAATCATATCTTATTTCCGTTTCATTTTGGATAAAAGGTAACATCTAGAACATTACTCAAGATACGAGCTTTGATTTTATTATCTCAGTTGCAGATGAGTTGAGTGCTGGACCTATGTGCTATAGTTTGCACAGGTTATCCCTCAGAAGAATTTCACGGGGTGAGCAATAGGATGATACCGTATTTCACAATAAGCATAAGGACTCATTGAGTCCTGGTAGCTTGCTCAGGTCCTAACAGTAAAAGGTTGGGGTCAGAACATAAACCAAAGTCTTTGACTCTAAAGCTTATTCCTTTCTCTAATATTTAAGGCCCAGGTTTTCGGACCAGGAAGGCTGGTCTTTTGGAGTTTCTCTCATTGACAGAAACCTTTGGCAGGCTCTCGGTGTTTTTATCAGGCTCACCCTCAATACCTGAAATTGAGGTATCTGCCCCACCTTCTTTGACATTTCTCCCTCCCCTAGGCTTGTAGGATGCGTCTCACAAGACTGACTATACAAAAATGAATGAAATGTGATGTCATGAAAAATCCTTAAAATAGAAAAGAGGACTGTATTTCGGTTTATTTCATTCAACATTTTCTAATTTCTACTTTAGGCTTTTTCTCTAAAAGCTGATATGGGTTTATTTCTCTAAAAGTCTTGTTTAAAAGAATCTTACAAGCCATTTCTCTAAGATGGATGACGATTCTCATCAAATTTACCCACACGCTCTAATTAATGGGGAGATGGGGGCAACCTGCATGGGCAAGAGGACACAAGCTCATCCTTTGCCATTTTATCTTAACAGAATTTACAGCTTGTCTCATTTGCCTGGATGTTCAAGTTGGAAGTAGAATTAGCTTTTCTTCCTCATTGATTCCACAAAGAAAATGGTTGCTTGTTGGAGCTTCATAATCGCCAAGATCAAAGCCTGACAATATAAATTTTTATTTCTAGTGCTCTGAATGTTAAAAAGTAGAACTATGTAGCTTTACAGTGCTTTTCGTCCCTGAGATTCTACGATGCATCTCTGCAGACAATATGCAGAAAATTCCTAGCTCCACGTACACAACTTTAAAAGAGAACCAGCGCGCGTGCTCCTTTCCTGGAGGCGGTCTGCGGGGGAGGCGGGGCGGGGGAGATGTGTATAAGAGACAGGAACCTAATAGTTTGAATAGGCATTTATTCTTTCTCACCATTTTGTACATTAGCTGCGTCTCCTGTTCTGAGCCTGCCTATCTGAAACCACATGATCTAGAATGGCCTCCTTTTGGTTTCTAGCAGGTAGCAGGTCTCCTCTGTCCCAAGGAGGCCTCACCTCTACCCTACGTGGGTTCTCATCCTCTGATAGGCTAGCCCAGCTTCTTTACGTGACATTCTCAGGATACCAGACATTAGCAACAAGTGTGCCCTGGTGCACAAGTTCGTGGTGGGGGGGGGTGGGGGGGGAGTCCCTAACCTTTTGCCAGTGCGCCTGCGTGCGAGGATTCGCCTCGCCCTGTTTGCGGGCGGGAAGGCTCCAGGAGAACCCGGATGGAGCCCGGTGCGGTAGGAGCGGGAGACGGTGCGGTCGCAGCTATCACACGGCGCCCCGCAAGGTCCTGCTCCGGGGTCGCACCCAAGAAGCCGCCGCCTAGACTGGTTCCAGCTCCCGGAGGCTGAGCCCCAGCCTGAGCGGAGAGGGAAGTGGAGCCCGAAACGGGCGCCTAAAAGAGGCCCGAGCATCTGGGCCTGCGCCTGCGTCTCGGAGCCGTCGGCTGGAGACCGAGCAGTCTTCTTCCCGCGCCACCGGCGTCCTTAGCTCGCCCGGCAGCCTCCTAAATGCTCCGTCCTTTATAATACACCAAGCCTTACCAGTTACGAGCCCATGTCGTTAATATGCACGCTCATAATTAAACCTCCCAGCAACCCTGTAAGGTAGGTACTATTGTCATCCCCAGTTGAGGGACTGAAGCTTGGACAGGTCCCAGCCTCTAAGTGACAAAGCCAGCATCCCAGGCGTTTGCCTCTGGAGCATTTGCTCGGCTATTGCATTCCCGTACCTTCTCTCCTGGCTTTTGCTTTTCATCACGTAAAGATAGTGAATCTTCAATCCTCTGCCTCCCTGGATACCTGCACCTCCCATGGACTGGCATAGGCAGAGGCCAGGTAGAAGTCTGATTGTGTTTGGTTTGGTGTTTAAGGTTTACTGCCGCACTTCGGTGTTGTCACTGCTGACATAGATGTTTTAGCCTTTCCCGGGTATTTCTGTTATATGAATGTTTACTTGTAACTGACTGATTTTTCTCTCAATTGTGATACTGTTTCATATCTACCCTTCATAAACTTGAAAACATTTTACTCTGTTGCATCTGTTCTTTCATTCTGCATCTTTAGATGGCTTTCAGCAAATTCTCAAAAATCTTTCTGAAAACTAATTATGTCTATCTTAGTAAGTAAGCCTTTTTGTTTATTTTACTGTTTATTATGGGAATTTTCCAGCATACATAGAGTGAGTATGGTGTAATGATGTGTGTCTATACCCCCATTGTGTGTGTGTGCTGAAGTACTGTATTTCAGAGAGCCCAGACATCATTCCACCAGTAAATAATTAAGTCTGTTTCTAACAATGAAGACTTTTTAAAAACACAACCATACCATTATCACACTGTTTCAGTTAATAATAATTCCTTATTAAGTTGATGCTTTTTTTAATGTTTACATATTTTAGGGTATTGTGATTGCTAAATACCACAAAGGAACAAGTGAGAATTGTGAGATTCTATAACACAAGAAAGCCTCTTGGGCGGTAAGTTCATCTTTGAGGATCTTAAAACTTCTTGCTACCTAGTCTCCCTTTTTGAGGGGGAGGGAGAACAATTTTTCTAAAAATTCTCTTGTTCCAAACAGGTAAATCTTCAATCAAAATATATGTGAGTAGCATAGAATGGATAGGAATATACTCTTAACTCATCCCATAATTTCTAGTTGGAAGTCATTAGAAATAAACCTGAAGAAAATCATTTGAAGTAAAGCTTTCTCCTTCGCTTTCTCTGTACCCCCAAAAATATATAACAATGTACAGAAAGATAAGTATTTTTTTATGTTCATCTCATAATTCTGTTATCAGTTAGGAGAGGTTCTAAACACAGTCTGCCCATGGTCTCCTCACTTGACAAAAGAAAGCTTAAGATCAACTCTAAATTGTCTTTACCTACTGGCAGACATCTTTCAATTTTAAACTGGTCAATAGCAACTATGTGGTAGATCAACTTGCTAGTTACACAGAAGTACATTTTACAGCTAGTTGTTCTTGGCAGAGCCTCTAGCAAGCTAGGGCTTTAAGTAAATATTCTTGGCTTACTTACTGTGATTTTTTTATGGCTAAAGTGGGCATTTGGATTTCACTGTACCCCTATTACGTTATTTCAGCCATATTCTGTGGTACAGAACTTTGAGAATCATTTATATGGGAGATAGAATTGTTTTCTAAGGTATATTTGAGCCTACATGTGGATTATACCATTACTCATTGCTCAGGAGGGAGAATGAGAAAAAAAGAAAACATATCTTTCTTTTTAGGTCCCTTTCATAGGAAGTTGTCATCAACTCAGAAAAGGTAAATGGGTGTTAAAGCATTTAGTGTTTACTTAGCAACCTAGAATATCTATAAGGCTAGGAACTAGCCTGGGGATGTGTTCATTCCTCTAAATCTGTCTGTGTGCTTGGATATGTATCAGAATCACCTGGACAACTTTATTTTAGATTCTCTTGTCCTACTTCTGGAGTATGATGATGTATTAGTTCCGAGGTGGTACAGGGACATGTTTTCTTTCAGAAGTGCTCCCAGTGATTGTGATAGGCACTCTCATTAAGAGATTCCTGTTCTGGGTACTATTCAGAAAAATTATCTAAAACACTTTATTTAGAGTACATAGTTGGGGCTCCTACTCCAGAGGTAGGAGATCAGAATATCTGAGAGTAGGGTCCAAGAATATGTATTTTAGCAAGAGACTTGGATGATTCCTCCATTTATTTACTAGAGAATACCTGCCTTCTACATCCTTTCCTACTATAATTAAGGCTTTTCTTCTATGAGAGAACTTCTTATGAAATTTTAATAACCAGAATAGTTGTGTTTCTCCTAAGCCACTTGTTTTGCTTTTTTTATATGACAGTGTGAATCACGGACTGATGGTGCATATCCTGCTTCTATGTCAAAGGTAGCTTAGTCAGACCTGTTTGAAATTCTCTGCTTAGGTTGGAGTCAAAGCCACTCAAGGATCAAATAGTTTTATAGACTATTTGATTTAAATCCTTATATATTAGAAAGAACTAGCCAGCATGTCAGAATCTGCCCTTAGAGTATTTAGTGAAGACTTCCTTCTCCATTCACTAGTTCATAACTGGGGGGTGTGCATGCATCTCTGGATTAGGATGGAAGGAAGGGATGGCAGTGAGATGCCTTTTCTGGGGATACAAAATGTACCAGATTTGTTTGGAATATACATCATTGAAAACAAAGTAAGCCATAACTGCAGCTCACCAATGGAGAACTTACAGGGTATTCACAATTTGCATAAGCCCTAATCTCTCATATATAACTTGCTGGCAAGGTGTTTGTTCCAGGACTTGAGCTGTGAGTTTGCTCAATTTAAGTTGTCATATTGTCATGGCTTACTTTGAACTGACATGGTACAGGATATTTCTTGACATGTACACAGATGACAGGATGGCATGAGAAGTGGCTTTGTTTTAATTCAGTTAGCCACTGGTTTTTAATGTCTGGGTTATATTTTACTTCCAAGCAAAAATCGTCAACATCTGTGGACTACTGCGTGAGAAGTTTGGGGTGCCATGTCGAAGAAGCGCAAATGGGACGATGACTATGTTCGTTACTGGTTCACCTGTATGACAGAGATTGATGGAACTCAGCGCCCACAGTGTGTATTGTGTAACTCAGTATTTTCAAATGCCGACCTCCGACCATCAAAACTATCTGACCATTTTAACAGACAGCATGGTGGTATAGGTGGGCACGATCTCAGTAGCCTGAAACATGTGCCAACACCAGCTGATCAGAGTGAAACCCTGAAAACATTTGGAGTTGCATGTCAGGAAGATGCCTTACTACAGGCATCATATCAGTTTGCGTATTTATGTGCCAAGGAGAAGAATCCTCATACAGTAGCTGAAAAATTAGTGAAACCTTGTGCACTGGAAATAGCACAAATAGTTTTGGGACCAGATGCACAAAGGAAGCTTCAGCAGGTACCCTTATCAGATGATGTGATCCATTCTAGAATTGATGAAATGAGCCAGGATATCTTACAGCAAGTTCTAGAAGATATCAAAGCCAGTCCTCTTAAAGTGGGTATTCAGCTTGCGGAGACAACAGACATGGATGACTGCAGTCAGCTGATGGCATTTGTGCGGTACATAAGAGAGAGAGAGATTGTAGAAGAATTCCTGTTCTGTGAACCACTGCAGTTAACAATGAAGGGAAAAGATGTGTTTAACCTGTTCAGAGACTTCTTTTTGAAACATAAGATAGCACTCGATGTATGCGGCTCTGTTTGTACTGACGGTGCCTCTACTATGCTAGGAGAAAATTCAGAGTTTGTTTGCTGTGTGAAAAAAGAGGTACCTCATATCGTGATCACACATTGTTTGCTGAACCCTCATACACTTGTCACAAAGACATTGCCTACAAAATTGAGGGATGCTCTTTTCACTGTGGTGAGGGTAATAAATTTTATCAAAGGGCGAGCTCCAAATCATCGCCTGTTTCAGGCTTTTTTTGAAGAAATTGGAATAGAGTATAGTGTTCTCCTTTTCCATACTGAAATGAGGTGGCTTTCCCGAGGCCAGATACTTACTCATATTTTTGAAATGCATGAAGAAATAAATCAGTTTCTTCACCACCAAAGCAGCAATTTAGTTGATGGCTTTGAAAACAAAGAGTTTAAAATTCACCTCGCGTACCTTGCAGATTTATTCAAACACCTAAATGAACTTAGTGCATCTATGCAAAGGACTGGAATGAACACAGTATCCGCTAGAGAGAAGTTGTCTGCCTTTGTTAGGAAGTTTCCATTTTGGCTAAAGCGGATTGAGAAAAGAAATTTTACCAACTTTCCTTTTCTTGAAGAAACTGTTGTTTCCGATAATGAAGCTTTATGCATCGCAGCTGAAATAACACGGCACCTGCAACAGCTGAGCAGCTTCTTCCATGGCTACTTCTCTGTTGGAGATCTTGATGAGGCAAGTAAATGGGTACTGGATCCATTTCTCTTTAATCTGGACTTTGTCGATGATGGTTATTTAGTGAAAAATGATCTTGCTGAATTACGAGCTAGTGGCCAAATCCTAATGGAATTTGAGACAATGAAGCTTGAGGATTTCTGGTGTGCTCAATTCACAGTGTTTCCCAGCCTGGCAAAGACAGCGCTAGAAATCCTTATACCATTTGCAACTACATACCTTTGTGAGTTGGGATTTTCATCACTTTTGCATTTTAAAACAAAGTCCAGAAGCTGCTTGAATATGAGTGATGACATCCGTGTGGCTATTTCAAAAAAAGTTCCTCGTTTCTCAGATATCATTGAACAAAAACTACAGCTCCAGCAGAAGTCACTGTAAAATGACAAACTTTTTGTGTATAATTTTTAACATATTCTTAAGTCCATTGTAAAATTAAGCTGTAATTCTCTTTTATATTTATGATATACCAAATTCTATGTTTTAGAAAGTTTAGCATTTTTAACTTCCAATTTTCATGTGAGAAGTGAAAATATGTTTTGAGAATAAGAGCACAAGCAGCAGAAAAGATTAAGTGCTGCTAATACATAGGATTCTTCTAAGTATCTGTTTAACCTTTTGATGTGATACATATAAAAAAGACACCCAAGCACTGGAATATCCAAGCTACTTGGTATAATAGGCTATGAATAGAGCCAGGAGAAAAAGAGAAGACCTCCCAGAAAACACGTTAAAAGGCAAAGGATGAAATGACATACTGAGTCCTCCCATGTCCTTGAGGGTTGTTTTAGGGAGGTAATGTTATCAGAAGAGGATTTTGAAATGTTATAGTGAAAGAAAGGATGATCCTAGTTAATATAAGATTTATTTTTAAATGTATTATTTGGTGTTAGTCTCAGTGTCCATTCCTCTGGTTCTATGCTCTAAATTCCATGACACTAATAAACATCCTGATATCTTGGTAGTCACTCCTTGTCTTCTTTTAAGTTACATCTAGACTCCAAGTCATTGGGATAGCTAAAGAGGAGATCCTAGAGCTCTTTTCAAGAGATTCTAATTTAACTGGCCTGGGCCAAGGAGCTTCATTCTCAATCAGCTTTCCAGACGGTTCCAGTGGATTCTTTGGCCCTCTCACCTCATCTTATTTTTCCTACACTTAGTTTTCCTTTGCCCTCGTTTCTTCACTTATTTTATACCTTATGCTATATGTATTTTTCTAAGATTAAAACTTTTGAATGGATCAAAATATAAATAATAGAGAAATTAACATGAAGTCACTGTAGTAATTCAGGGCCACCAAAAAAAAAAGTCCCCGTGGAACTCTAGGTTAATATACTTTCCTGGATGATAGTTTGGCTAGATTTGTTTGTAAATGTAAAGAAACTAGGATTTTTATTTCAAAAATAAAAATCGTAGTTTTATCCAAGCACTGTATGCTCAAGGTTGGAGAAGAAATGAGTCGTATAATGAAAAGCCACAGTCCCCTTCCTACCCAGTTACCTTAACAGTTGCTGTTTTAACAACTTATAGTCCTCCAAAAATATCTAAGTAATATGTTACACCAAATACACATATGCCAGTTTTGACTTCTAAGAGTCAGAAGTTATATATTGACTCCTCTAGATAATATATAAGGACTGAATTTATAAAGCATCCATCTCCTACTACTACCAGTTTTTTGTCATGGCAGTATTAATTTTGTTTCCTCTGTTCATTCTTCATAGCCCTTTGATTGAAGATCTTTTCCCTCTAGGAATTTCTTACATGGAAAGAATCAGAGTCTACAAAGTTTATAAAGTGGGTAATCATAGCATTTTTGAAAAAAAATTTTTTAACTTGAAGGGGAATGAAGTCTATCAAATTTAGATGCCACTTGAGTATGCAAATTGAAATTTATATTTCCTACACAAAACTAAACTTTATCACTATCCACCAAAATGCTTTATCAATGAATATAAATATACCCCTTCTTTTCTATAAAAATTTTAGTTAGAAAATATAAGCCCTAATTTTTCCTAGTATAATCTAACATCAAGAGCAGTGGGAGAAATTTCCAAAGCTAATACAGGAAAAAAATCTGGAAAAGTATATATGAAGTTTAATATGTATGCATATCTAAAGATAGGAGGGAAGTAGAGATGGGAGCAAAGGCATGAATGAAGCCTGGGACCGAACAATACAATAGGAAGATTAGGATGAAGTGCCAAAAGCAACTGACTTGTGATAGCCAGCTGTTAGTCCACTAGAATTTTCTCTTAGACTAAATTCATTAATTTCTGCTCTGTAACAAAAATCCAAAGGACATTCTAAAGGCAACGGCTAACCAAGTTCTTCATTCTTTTTTAAATTCTAGAACAGTTCATTTTCCTCTGATCAAATGAAAGAGACTGCAGTGTCTGCTAAAATGAAAACTTGAATTTTTTCTTCTTTTAATTTAAAAAATCTTCAGTGGTACATATATTGGCAGGTTTAAGTTCTCTATGTTGTTTCTTTTTCTTCCAAGGAAGAATAATTGTTTTTCTTATATTTTCACAATATGAGGTCATTGATAATTGCAAAAAGTCAAGACGTATAAAGACATAATTTTATAACCAGCAAATGTCACTCTTAGTGCATGATTGGTTAAAAGCAAACTTACTCTCACTACAATTTCCCCAAATATCTGATTTTCAACATTTTTAGAAAAGGGGTGTGAGTCTGGAGCTTCCAGTTGTCAGCTTCCCTGCCAGAGGGTGAAGCCAGCAGAGACAAAGCCAAGAAAATGAAAGAGATTCCTTACGACATTGCTTCCGCACCTAAACGCATTATATTTTTTTAACTTTTTAGTTCTATAAACTAATTCCCCCTTCTGCAGTTTCCTGTCACATGCAACCGAGAGACTTACTTCATATACTTGGTTTCCAGTCTTACTTTTATGAATGGCGAACAGGAAAGTTTTGACTCCATTAATTTTACTATCAATTTTGGACAACTCTTACTTGTCCTATATAAGATGAAATAATTGGACAAATTTTCCCTAGGGAAACTTTTCATTTTTTCCTACAGAGGTCATATTTCATCTGTTTAATTTTTGAATTTTGATGGTATGACATAGTAGACCCTTTCCTAGATATAAACAGAAAAATAGACTTTTTGTTGTTGTTGTTGCTGTTGTTGTTCTTTTTTTTTTTCTTTTTGGTAATGGCATCAGCTTGGTTTCTGGAGCAATCACAGTTCCTATGTATCATTTCCTTCTACTAACAAAAGACGTAATCTAGACTTTTGGACACTTTCACCCTTTATCAGGTTTACTTTTTTACTCTGGTACTGACATTTATCCAAATACTCAAGAGACCTTTATCTCTAACGCTATGTTATGAAAGGTCTCACACGAACCAAAAAGTTGGACGAGTAATACAGTGGACACCCATATGGTTATTTTCTAGATTCAAAAACTGTTAACATTTTGCTATAATTATCTGTTTATATAAATGTGTAGGTGTCCTTGTATCCAACAGGGTCCAGTAAGAACAGAAACTGTACCAATTTTTAAATAAGAAGTATCTACAATGAAGAATCACTGACCTGCTAGTAGAGAACTGGAAAGGCAAAGGGGGATACTGAGGTGTCACAGAGATAATAAATGCACAAAACAGCTAGTATCAATAGGGCTAGATAAACAAGAAAAGAGGCTGACATGATTAAAACACAAGCTTGAATGAGGGGTCCCTTGGAAATGAGACTCTGGTGTCTGAGGAAGAGGCCCTGACTGGTATTAATGTCTTAGGAGCTCAAAAGTCTTAAGAATGGGTGCCAGCCTGCTGGTGGTGCTGTCTCTAAGCATGTGTGATGAGGCTGGCTCCAGAAAACACTAAAAACCTAAACCAACTGCTGCTCCTAAACTGACTCACTGCCAGGGTGAAGAATCACTGCACAGGTGTTATCGTCAGCAGTAGGAAGCAAAAGAAGAAGGAGCAAGTCCCTGGTCCTTCCTCTAGATTTCTACCATGTCTCTTGTTTACCCCTGTTTACAGGGCCTAACAGAAAGCTGGGTGATAAAGAAGTGTACTTTGTGAGATCCCAGCCCCAGCATGACAAAGCAAATGACAGGAAGTAGAGAGGGTGGGTTTGAAGCTGAAAGACAAATAGCTTAGTAACCGGCACAGCCCATCTTTTTGGCTGCTCATCCTTCTATCCATGATTGAATCACTATACAATAAACATAGCTTTGTGGTTCTCTTAAGATGTAACTGTCCTCTTTACAAATAAAGATGCTTTACCTTCTCCTCAGAATGAGGAAACAGAAGTCTTAACTCCTCACATTTAGTAACAGTGCCTTTTAATTATTCTGCCTAAAAACTAGCCCCAACAGCCAACTTTTTTGTGTGGGCTTGAGTGGGCAAAAAAGAAGTCTCCAGGTATAAATCATCTATCTCACTGTTACAATAAACAATAAAATAAATTGGTACAAACCACCATGAAACTCCTCAGATACATGGTTACAAAACAACACTATTCATCAGGATATGCCATGCCTTGACCAGACCAATTTCAGGCCCACTGGCATTAACCCCAACAGCACAAGCCAAATAAGGTCAGTAGTAGTCTCAACTCCCAATTCAGTAGAAACACTGTTAGGTCCCTTGGTGAAAAGAAGGGAGCCACAGTCACAGCAAAGCAAAAATTCTATGAATTATATGAGAAGGCAGTGGCACCCCACTCCAGTACTCTTGCCTGGAAACTCCCATGGACAGAGGAGCCTGGTAGGCTGCAGTCCATGGGGTCGCTGAGTCAGACACGACTGAGTGACTTCACTTTCACTTTTCACTTTCATGCATTGGAGAAGGAAATGGCAACCCACTCCAGTGTTCTTGCCTGGAGAATCCCAGGGATGGCGGAGCCCAACGGGCTGCCATCTGTGGGGTCGCACAGAGTCGGACACGACTGAAGTGACTTAGCAGCAATAGCAGCACCCCCGCTGATTCCCAGACTAATGTATTCTGGCTTGGTGGATAAAAAAAGTATATTCATTGGTGACCAATACAAAGCACAATTGCATCCTATAAGACTTAGCTTTTAGATTATTTTTTCCCAGTTGCAAGTAACTGAGTATTAAGTAAGTCATTCTGTCATTCTAACAAACTAGGTGCTTCTGAGTGATCAAGTACATGACAAGACCAATAAATTCCATAGGTGTCAATCTATTGCCACACTCTGTTACGAATGTCTGCGTCCACTCCCAAATTCACATGGTGAAGTCATAACCCCCAGTGCATAATATTTGAAGATGTGGCCTTTGGAGGGGAAGTTAGGTTTAGATGAAGTCATGAGGGTGGAAGCCTGGCCCAGTGGGATTAATGCCTTTATGAAAGTCTTGCTCTGCATCTCTGGCGCACAAAGAAGTTACTTGAGCACACAGAAAGGTGGCAGCCTCCCACAAGCCAAGAAAGGAGGTCAGAATGAAACCTATCTTGCCACACCTTGATCTCGGATTTGTTGACCTCCATAACTGAGGAGTTTCTGTTGGTTAAGCCAGTCAGTCTATGGTATTTTCTTATGGCAGCCCAAGCAGATTAACACACACTCCTTTGCTGCTGCTTGATAAGGTGCAGTGTGGTGCAGGATACAATGACACAATAAGGCTGGCAGAGGCACTGAAGACGGAGCTACATCCAGATGGTGTGTCTCTTTCCAGTGAGACTAAGCAGCTGCCTCTTCCATGATAGAAGGAATCTAATGTAATAAAACTACCACCAGGTGCCCATGTCTGGGGCTAAGTATTGGTCTCTGCAATTGGCAGCTCAGGCACTCAGTAGGACAGGGAGGAGGGATGTCCATGTTGTTGAGCCTCCATTCTTGCCAGTGTGGCCATTGCTGTACGTGGGCCCATGGGGATTAGGATGACTGGAGAAAGGCTGCCTAATCACTGCAAAGTACATCATCTTGTCCTCTTGATTACTGAGAGCTTCCTCTTCATTAATGTAGGTTCAGCAAGGCCAATAGGAGGTCCTCGAGCCAAAGGCAGCTGTCACAGGAATAGGCCTGCCATTGATGAAAGTGAAAGAGGAGAGTGAAAAAGCTGGCTTAAAACTCAACATTCAGAAAACTAAGATTGTGGCATCCAGGCCCATCACTTCATAGCAAATAGATGGGGAAACAATGTAAACAGTGAGAGACTTTATTTTTGGACGCTTCAAAATCACTGCAGATGGTGACTGCAGCCATGAAATTAAAAGACACTTGCACCTTGCAAGAAAAGCTATGACCAGCCTAGACAGCATATTAAAAAGCAGAGACATTACTTTACCAACAAAGGTCCATTTAGTCAAAGCTCTGGTTTTTCCAGTAGTCATATAAGGATGTGAGAGTTGGACTACAAAGGAAGCTGAGCACTGAAGAAATGATGCTTTTGAACTGTGGTGTTAGAGAAGACTCTTGAGAGTCCCTTGGACTGCAAGAAGATCCAGCCAGTCCATCCAAAAGGAAATCAATCCTGAATATTCATTGGAAGGACTGATGCTGAAGCTGAAACTCCAATACTGTGGCCACCTGATGCAAAGAACTAGCTCATTAGAAAAGACCCTGATGCTGGCAAAGATTGAAGGTGGGAGAAGGGGACAACAGAGGATGAGATGGTTGGATGGCATCACTGACTCAATGGACATGAATTTGAGTAGGCTCTGGGAGTTGGTGATGGACAGGTCACAAAGAGTCGGACATGACTGAGCAACTGAACTGAACTGAACTGAGTATCCCTGCCTCTCTCAGTCACTTGCTGGGAACAGCTCATGGGAAGTGTGAACCAGCCCAGGTGCAGTGGTGTGCATCAGAGGGCAGCAGCTAGGGCTTTGGTTAATGGTGTTCCCTGTAGTTGTATGTCTTCAGAGTGTATTCTCATGTTTGCACAGTCCTTTGGTGAACATTCTCCCAGAGCACAATTAGCTTCAACTCTGCCCACTGAGAGATCCTTCAATATATCTCACCCCCAGACCTTCTTGTCACTTGTCTTCTAAGTCTTTTCTTTCCAAGACCCTCACCATCCATCATACCATGAGTGAGACTTCCCTGGTGGTCCAGTGGCTAAGACTCCATGCTTCCAATGCAGGGGTGAAAAAAAAAGAAAGTGAAGTCGCTCAATTGTGTCTGACTCTGCAATCCCATGGACTGTAGCCTGCAAGGCTCCTCTGTCCATGGGATTTTCCAGGCAAGAACACTGGAATGGGTAGCGATTACCTTCTCCAGGGATCTTCCCGACCCAGGGATTGAACCCAGGTCTCCCACATTGCAGGCAGACTCTTTACCATCTGAGCCACCAGAGAAGCTCTATGCAGGGGACCTCGGTTCAATTCCTGGTCAGGGAACTAGATGCCACATGCCAAAACTAAAGATCCTGTGTGCTACAACTAAGACCTGGTGCAGCCAAATAAATAAATATTAAAAAAAAAAAAAAAAACCGAGTAACTGACCTTAAATACTAGAGTTTAGATCCATACTTCTGGATCATGCTCAATTTAGACAGCATAGACAATCAAATGTACTGCTCAAAATTCTGCTCCCTGAGAAGATTCCCTTCAGTAGACTCTTCCACAGACATACCTGATTGGAATTGTACTGCTACAGAAGTTTTTTCGGCAACCAGCTGATTCTAGCATATTGGGCAGAATAAACTGTAAACCAGACCTAAATTACTTCTTCCTAGTCAGCTAGTCCTAAGGAACTCCCCACGCAGCCAGGAGTTACAGACTGAGAGGAGAGGAAGGCTTTCAAGAAAATTAATTGTCACAGGAGCTGGGTTACCTCTTCAAGCAACTTGCTTACGCCTTCCCAATCTGCCTGATGTCTAGCCCTCATATACCATTTCCAGCTCAGGGGAGATGACTGCTGTGCACGCTCCAATTTATGACTTGCTGGATCACACAGCACCCAATCCCATGGTCAGGTGTTCACTTCTGACAGGGCCTGGTAGCAAACCAAGAGCTATTTCTCAAAAGGAGAATAGCAAGCTTCAAAAGAGGTGTGAAAAAAAGAAGATGTAGACTTGCTCCAAAATCCTCAGGGTCTATGCTTCCATTCCCCTACTGGCATTTACCAAAGAACCCACACAGAAGCCTTATTTGCCACGTTCGGGTGTTGCTGGATCTGCTGGGTCTCATGGGCTTGCTGCAGAATGTTCTGGCGCTTAGGTCTCCACTCAACCTGGGCATGTTGTGGGTCAGAATAACACCTAAATGTGCTGTATGTTGCCTCCAAAAGCCAAAAAGGTCCATCAAGCATTGTGCCTCTGTTGTAGTGGCAAGAGAGGTCCCTTAGCAGTGTTGTGTTACAATCATCAGCTTGTTAAGCAACTCGATCTTAAGTATTCCACCGCCAAAAGGAAATGATAATTATGTGACAGGACAGAGGTGCTAACATCACTACAATGGCAATCATAATTTATAAGTATGTCAAACCAGCATGTTGTAAGCCTTAAACTTATAATGTTATTTTAAGATTTTTTAAAATGTAGAACATTTTAAAAGTCTTTATTGAATTTGTTAATATTGTTTTTGGTTTATATTTTGGTATTTGGCCTAGAGACATATTGAATCTTAGCTCCCCCACCAGGGATTGATTGCATGGGAAGGCAAAGTCTTAACCACTGGACTACCAGGGAAGTCCCAATTTACAATGTTATGTCAAAATATATTTCAACTAAAAAAGACAATTTTTTTGCTTTTTGTTTAATTTTTTTAAGATAATTTTTTTAAAAAGGAATAGACTATTGCAACATACTCCAGACCATTAGCACATTAGAAACTTCACCAAAGTGGATGAGTCCCTGAATTTTTATGAGGTTTAAATTCCACTCTCTGACTCATATGCATTTTACTGAGACATCTAAAGTAGTTTCTTCTGCATTCTTATCGGATCCTTCTGTAAGTCATCTTGAGAGGGACAAATTTGATGATCTGTGAAATGGCAAGAGCATCAAAATCTTTGCAGATTAGATTATTGCAGACATTAAGTCGATGTAGCCCTAGGGCAGAATTGTGAAGGTGATCTCTTGGTTCTGCAAGGTGAAAACAACTTGCTTGTGGTATTCATTGAAATTGATTTCAGTTCAGTCACTCAGTCGTGTCTGACTCTTTGCGACCCCATGAACTGAAGTGCGCCAGGCTTCCCTGTCCATCACTGACTCCCAGAGCTTGCTCAAACTCTTGTCCATTGAGTCGGTAATGCCATCCAACCATCTCATCCTCTATTGTCCCCTTCTCCTCCTGCCTTCAATCTTTCCCAGCATCAGGGTCTTTTCAAATGAGTCAGTTCTCTGCATTAGGTGACCAAAGTATTGGAGTTTCAGCTTCAGCATCAGTCCTTCCAATGAATATTCAGGACTGATTTCCTTTAGGATTGACTGGTTGGATTTCCTTGCAGTCCAATTTGTTCCATGTCCAGTTCTAACTGTTGCTTCTTGACCTGCATACAGATTTCTCAGGAGGCAGGTAAGGTGGTCTGGTATTCCCATCTCTTTCAGAATTTTCCACAGTTTATTGTGATCCACATAGTCAAAGGCTTTGGCATAGTCAATAAAGCAGTAGATGTTTTTCTGGAACTCTTGCTTTTTCGATGATCTATCGGATGTTAGCAATTTGATCTCTGGTTCCTCTACTTTTTCTAAATCCAGCTTGAACATCTGGAAGTTCATGGTTCACATACTGTTGAAGCTTGGCTTGGAGAATTTTAAGCATTATTTTGCTAGCATGTGAAGTGAGTGCAACTGTGTGGTAATTTGAGCATTCTTTGGCATTGACTTTCTTTGGGATTGGAATGAAAACTGACCTTTTCCAGTCCTGTGGCCACTGCTGAGTTTTCCAAATTTGCTGGCATATTGAGTGCAGCACTTTCACAGCGTCATCTTTTAGGATTTGAAATAGTTCAACTGGAATTCCATCACCTTCACTAGCTTTGTTCATAATTATGCTTCCTAAGGGCTACTTGACTTTGCATTCCAAGATGTCTGGCTCTAGGTGAGTGATCACACCATCGTGGTTATCTGGGTCATGAAGATATTTTTTATATAGTTCTTCTGTGTATTCTTGCCACCTCTTCTTAATATCTTCTGCTTCTGTTAGTTCCATACTATTTCTGTCCTTTATTGTGCCCCTGTTTGCATGAAATGTTCCCTTAGTATCTCTAATTTTCTTGAAGAGATCTCTAGTCTTTTCCATTCTGTTGTTTTCCTGTCTTTCTTTGCATTGATCACTGAGGAAGGCTTTCTTATCTTTTCTTGCTGTTCTTTGGAACTCTGTATTCAGATGGGTGTATCTCTCCTTTTCTCCTTTGCCTTTCACTCCTCTTCTTTTCTCAGCTATTTGTAAGGCCTCCTCAGACAACCATTTTGCCTTTTTGCATTTCTTTTTCTTGGGGATCATCTTGATCACTGCCTCCTGTACAATGTCACAAACCTCCGTCCATATTCCTCAGGCATTCTGTCCATCAAATCTAATCCCTGGAATCTATTTGTCACTTCCACTGTATAATTGTAAGGGATTAGATTTAAGTCATACTTGAATGGTCTAGTGGTTTTCCTTACTTTCTTCAGTTTAAGTCTGAATTTGGCTATAAGTAGTTCATGATCTGGGAGAAGGCAATGGCAACCCGCTCCAGTACTCTTGCCTGGAAAATCCCATGGATGGAGGAGTCTGGTAGGCTGCAGTCCGTGGGGTTGCTAGGAGTTGGACACGACTGAGCGACTTCACTTTCACTTTTCACTTTCATGCATTAGAGAAGGAAATGGCAACCCACTCCAGTGTTTTTGCCTGGAGAATCCCAGGGGCGGGGGAGCCTGGTGGGCTGCCGTCTATGGGGTCTCACAGAGTCGGACATGACTGAAATGGCTTAGTAGTAGTAGTTCATGATCTGAGCCAGAGTCAGCACCCAGTCATGTTTTTGCTGACTGTATAGAGCTTCTCCATCTTTGACTGCGAAGAATATAAGCAATCTGATTTCAGTATTGACCATTTGGTGATGTCCATGTGTAGAGTCTTCTCTTGTGTTTTTGGAAGAGGGTATTTGCTATGACCAGTGCATTCTCCTGGCAAAACTCTGTTAGCCTTTGCCCTGCTTCATTTTGTACTCCAAGGCCAAATTTGCCTGTTACTCCAAGTATCTCTTGACTTCCTACTTTTGCATTCCAGTCCCCTAGAATGAAAAGGGCATCTTTCGGGGGTGTTAGTTCTAGAAGGTCCTGTAGGTCTTCATAGAACCATTCAGCTTCAGCTTCTTCAGCATTACTGGTCAGTGCATAGAGTTGGATTATTGTGATATTGAATGGTTTGCCTTGGAAATGAACAGAGATTGTTCTGTCATTTTTGAGATTGCATCCAAGTACTGTATTTTGGACTCTTTTGTTGACTATGAGGGCTACTCCATTTCTTCTAAGGGATTCTTGCCCACAGTAGTAGATATAATGGTCATCTGAGTTAAGCTGATATAGAGGGGCAAAAGCATCTGCCAGATCACTACTGGTATATGCCAAGGGTTATGCTGATTCTCTTTGGTAGAGTTACACATCTGAAACAGTTGCTGCAATCTGAGTCATCTGTGCAGTTTACAGTAATCCATGGTCATTGTCCAGATCCAACAACCTTATGCACAGGAAAAGCTGCTGCTGCTGCTGCCAAGTCACTTCAGTTGTGTCCGACTCTGTGGGTGAATTTAAATGGGGGGATGTGATATATATTAAGCCTATGCTGCTGCTGCTGCTGCTGTTGAGTCACGTCAGTCGTGTCCAACTCTGTGCGACCTCATAGACGGCAGCCCACCAGGCTCCTCCATCCATGGGATTTCCCAGGCAAGAGTACTGGAGTTGCCATTGCCTTCTCCAATTAAGCCTATGATAGTGGCACTAATCTCTGTACTTTCCTCCAGGAATGTGGTAACTGATTTTGGTTTACTAATCTGGTAGGGATGGGCTTCCCTGGTGGCTCACACGGTAAAGAATCTGCCTGCAATGCAGTAGACTCTTGTTAGATCCCTGGATCAGGAAGATACATTGGAGAAGGGCATGGCAACCCACTCCAGTATTCTTGCCTGGAGAATCCCATGGACAGAGGAGCCTGGCAGGTTACAGTCAATGGGGTGGCGAAGAGTAGGACACAACTGAGAGACTAAACACACACACCCTGATAGGGAAGGGACTTTCTAGGGACTTCTACTTGGCCCTTTTTACCATAATAGCCCTCACTCCATGGATCAGAGAGTGAATCTGGAGATTCTGCCAGGAACTGAGTATGTCTATTCCAATTACATATTCACGAACTATAGATATAACCACCGGGTTCACAGAGCTACTAGGCTCTCTGTGATTTTAGCTTGGGCCGATCAATACTCCTCTCATTACCTGATCACCACCAGTTCTCACTGCAACTGGAGGACCATTGTAGTATTTTGGCCCCAGGAATTAGCCTTAATTCAGGGTGAGTGCCTATTATTTAATCCCTAAAAGGTCTGAGGATTTCCTTTTTTCATAATACTAAGTCACCTATTAAAGACTACAGGTCTCTGAGGAAGTACTGAAGGAAGTCTCTAGTATATACTTGTGGCAGTGTTGTGGTGTTCTTTTTATTTTTTAATTAATTTTCTTTGGCTGTGCTGGGTCCTCATTGCTGCACGCGTTTCTCTTTAGTTGCTGAGCGTGGGGCTATTTCTTGCAGCGTGAGGGCTTCTCACTGACGTGGCCTCTCTTGTGGAGCACAGGCTCTAGGGTGCCCAGGCTTAGATAGCTGCAGCTTCCAGGCTTAGTTGTTCTGCAGCTTGGGGGATCTTCCCAGATCAGTGTCACACCTGCATCTCCTGCCCTGGCAGACAGATTCTTTACCACTGAGCCACCAGGGAAGCCTTGGTGTGGAGTTCTTAAGGGACCTCAACATGTCCTTCAAACACGGGGCTCTGGATCTGACCACTGACTTAGGTCTAGAAACTGGAGGAGAGATTCTGATTCAATCGGATTTCTGGGCATCAGACCTTGTGCTTTTTCTGTTATAAAGATCAAGCAGTGCTTTACTAGACTGTCTATCTATTCCATTCCTAGCTGTACCGTACCATTTAGCTGCTGTTGTAGTCAGGGTTCTCTAGAGAAACAGAATCAGTAGGATTGATTGATTAATGATAGGAATTGTTTCACACAGTTATGGAGGCTGGTAAGTCCAGAGTCTACAGGGTGAGCCAGTAGACCATCGGGCCAGGAGAGCCGGTGCTGCAGTTCCAGTCCAAAGACAGCCATCTACAGAATGCTCTCTTGCTTGAGGGTAGTCTTTTTGTTCTGTTCAGGTTTCCAGCTGACTGGATGAGGTCCACCCACATTTTGGAGAGCAGTCTGCTTTACTCAAAGCCCGCCTCATCCCAAATGTTCATCTCATCCAAAAACACCCTCACAGAAACACCCAGAATAATGTTGGACCAAATATCTGGGCACCTGGTGACCCAGCCAAGTCAACACATAAAATTAACCACCACAGCTACTATCAGCGATCCCTGTGGATCAAAACATTCTGATTTCCATTTTGTCTCTGCTGTGCTTGAAGTACATCCGCCTTATCCCTCATGACTAAACACTGCCACGTGGCCCTCGCTACTCCAGGATCCTATCGACCCTACCAAAATCCATGAACTCATCTCAATGGCAGCATCTTCTACCAGCCCACAGAGAACAGCCATCACAGAGATTTCTGAGGATATCGGTGATCTCCTCACTAATGTATTGCTCAGTATCTCAGGGAAGGGGTGTCCTCTGGGCCCTCTTGAACTATACAGCACTGGGGGTAGTGGGTGAGGGAAGTCTGAAGGTCATACATACAAGTTCACCAACATTTCTGTCTCCCCAAGTCTCTGAATTCCTTTCTCTTCATTGTGCCAGGGAAGTTCTGGGATCTCAAACTCATTATATGTAGGTCACTGTTCAGTCCAAGTTCTCCAAGCTTAAGTCCAAGCTGACATATTAAGTCCAGAATCCCTGATAAGTATTCCCATATCAGTGCATTTGGCCTGTTATATCCTGCCTTTTTTGGTCTAATGCTCCTAGAATCCCCTTCCCACATCTATTCACCAGGTTTCTGCCTATATAAATTAGAAAAATCTTGTAGTTCTTTTGGATTATACACTCCCCTCCAGGTTCAGACTTTGTACTTGTTGCCTTGGAATGTGCTGGATCTGACCCTAGTTATGGGTCTAGTGGCAGCGAAGAGCAGTAACGCAGGTCTTGAAGAGTATAGGTATCTCCTTCAGTCACCTGTCTCGGGTGAGGGTATTCCAGGGACTTCAAGCAAAGGAAGCCTAATCTCAGACACAGAAGGGGAAGGCTCAGAGTGACTTAGGGGTTAAGATTCTCAGTTTCATCTGAGTCCACCTGGACGTCCTAAGGACGTCCCCAATCCGGAGGACACTTCCCCAATCCTCATCCTGACTTTCACTGTGGGACATCAGCTGTGAACTCAATCTACATTAAATTCTGCAACCTTCACAGTGAAATCCTGTGTCTGAGTTAGTAACTCTGATGGATCTGAGATGCCTTTAGGGGCTGTCATAGACCCTCTCTAGTTCTCTGACTGGGACTTGAGAGGAGGCATCTCACCCCACATCCTTGTAGTCATCATTATTGCCAGCAGCCACTTGGGTCCCCCAAGGTACCTGTCGAGTCTGGCTCAACAAGCCAAGGTTTCCTGAAAGTGCAATACGGTGAAAGAATGAGAAAGACACAAGAATTGAAAGCGAGGATCAGAGAACCGCTCCGAGGTGAAGGTGCCCAAACTGATCAAGTCAGCTTTATTATATGTTTTCAGGCAGAGGAGTACATGCAAAGGAGAACGTGCTCTCAGAAGCATATGGAGCCATATGGCTGTTAAAGATAGGCTAGGAATGTAACATAAGGATTAACTAAGAAAGATTTACTTTTAACTAACAATTTAGGTTGCTGTCTAAATAACAAAGCCCCAGATAAAAAAAACATTTGACTCAGAGATGCCAGGTCATGAGACAGTCTGATGGTTTCCCACCTCCAGGCACACATCCTGCTTTCAAAAGGTTTTTCTGTTCCCTCTGGACTTAATTCAGGAGTCATATGTCTTGAGGTATCTGGTCTGCAAGACTGACAATGCTTTCGCATGCCTTTCCTGGGGTCTGCTTTTTCTCCCTTGTACTTGCTTCCCTTTTTGTTTTTCAGCAAGTGAAGTAATTGTAAGAAAAGCTAATTGTTGTTGGTGATGTTGTTGTCATCTCGCTGTTCTTCTCCAGACTACACAGAAGCAAAAGAAAACAATTAAAATTATAGCACAGGTTAACATAATTCAATATCCATAGGCCTTGTTCTGTTTAAGAGGATTTAGAGAGGATATACCATTAGCAATAGTATCAAGTAAATTAGATCCAGAAATTATATCCAACTTTTTTTCAAGGTTTTTAATATATCATGTTGTAGATCTTGAATTCTAGAGAAATATTTTCTTGATTTAATGAATGTTGCTTGATTTTGTCCCAATTAAACCTTGACTGATTGTATTTATGCGCTGTAACACAAAAAGAGGTGTAATTCCAATCCGATTTTAATCTTAGCTGCTTTTGTAAACTAACCAGTTGATCTCCCAATAGTCTTACTGTCTGTTGGAGATCAGCCACCTGAGAAGCGAATTTTCCATCTGTTTTTTGTTGAGTGGACCATAACATGTCAGCATCCTTATGCCATTCTTGTACAAACTGTACTATTTGAACAGACTGATGCAGAGCTACTCCAGCCACTGCAGCGGTGGCAGTGATAGCCATAGTACTTAAAATAGCAGCTATAAGCATTCCAGTGAAACTTCTGGCACATTTTAAACCTTTAATAATTTCTTCAATGGCATACAGTGTAGGACTTTCTTGCCAAGATTCTTTGTAAATCTCCTGGTATCCAAATGTCCACTCTAGTTTTAAGAATACTCTGTAAGCTGTCACTGGATGGGATAGTATTATTTAAACATGTGTAAAAGGAACACTGTAAACAATTTATAAGTCCTGTAATTTTATCATAATTAGCTGAACCAACCATGAATACAAAAGGAAGTCTAACGCAAGCTTGGATATTATGAATAGAGTTTTTTGTAAAAGTAAAAGCTGTTTTAGGATCATTTAAAATATATTCGGTATATCAACCATTCCATGTCTCAGGAGTTTTCAAAGCCATAGGTATTTTCCAGATCTCATTATGAATAGGATGGTGAACTAGATGCGGAAAGGGAGGGGCAAATCCTACCCCATGCAAAACCAAAGATTCATTACCAACTGTACTAAGAGTCCCATTAAAAAGCAGAGACATTACTTGCCAACAAAGGTCCGTCTAGTCAAGGCTATGATTTTTCCAGTGGTCATGTATGGATGTGAGAGTTGGACTATAAAGAAAGTTGAGTGCTGAAGAATTGATGCATTTGAACTGTGGTGTTGGAGAAGACTCTTGAGAGTCCCTTGGACTGCAAGGAGATACAACCAGTCCATCCTAAAGGAAATCAGTCCTGAATGTTCATTGGAAGGACTGATGTTGAAGCTGAAACTCCAATACTTTGGCCACCTGTTGCGAAGAGCTGACTCATTTGAAAGGACCCTGATGCTGGGAAAGACTGAAGGCAGGAGGAGAAGGGGACGTCAGAGGATAAGATGGCTGGATGGCATCACTGACTCGATGGACGTGAGTCTGAGTGAACTCCGGGAGTTGGTGATGGACAAGCAGGCCTGGCGTGCTGCGATTCAGGGGATCACAAGGAGTCGGACACGACTGAGCGACTGAACTGAACTGAACTGAACCATTTTTGGATAATCTGTTTTTAAATAAATCTCTCCATGTCCAATGTAAATGGAGGTACTTTCAGACCCAATAATGTAATTGTTTAATATATATCCTGCTTCTTCTGGTTTATCTGGGAAACTTTGATCATAGGGGCCGGGAAGCCAAGCTGAATCATTCACAAAAATGGGAACTGTTGAATCTTTCCATGTAACAGAGGTAGGTTAGGAACATAGAAAGAAAGAAAGTGAAGTCGCTCAGTCACGTCCAACTTTGTGCAACATTGAACCTAGGTCTCGCGCATTGCAAGCGTCTGAGCCACCAGGGAAGCTCACTCCCAATATTAATAATTGGAATTAGCCTGTACACTTACTGCCATTGTTAACAATGTTACCATGGCCAAGAACAGGTTGTCAGGTGTTTTAGGAAGTTTTTGCCTATGGGCTTCCCTGGTGGCTCAGAGGTTAAAGCATCTCCCTCCAATGCGGGAGACCCGGGTTCGATCCCTGGGTCGGGAAGATCCCCTGGAGAAGGAAATGGCAATCCACTCCAGTGTTCTTGCCTGGAGAATCCCATGGACGGAGAATCCCATGGACGGAGAAGCCTAGTAGGTTACAGTCCATGGGGTCGCAAAGAGTCGGACACGACTGAGCGACTTCACCTCACTATCTTTTCAGCTTCTTGGGATAGCTTCTTTATTTGTCCCCATGTAGGTAGAGTGGTGCTCTGTATCCATTTAGTTTTGGATGGACCTGGTCTAAGTATTGAGACGTGGCTCCAATTGGTGTCACAAACAGGGGATCTATGTCAAACCATGTTCTTTTCTTTCCAATACCAGATTTTTCATTTTGGGGTCCACAGATGTTCATTGTCTTCTGTCAAACTAAGAGCATAACCTCGTCCTTGTTTAAGCATAAGCCCTGTTTTCCACTGTTTATCATCCTTCCACGTTATTTTTGGTGAACTGTCTGTGTTTGTTCTTTTTTACCAATTATTTCATGAGATGTTTGTACTTCATCCCAATGTACTTCAGCTGCTGGCTTTTCATTACTTCCCCTAATATAAATAAATAATAAATTTAATTTAAAATAAATTTAATATAAAAAGGGCTATAGCAAGTTTATTTTTAGGGGAGTTAGGCCCTAATCCATACCTCTCTCTCCCTTTTTGTTTTAATAATATTTGTTTTAATGTGTGGTGGTCTCTTTTTACTGTCATTTGACCTTGAGGATTATGGGGAATTCCAGTTACATGTTGAATTGACAAATCTTCAAAAAAATATTTTTAAGTATGGCTTTTATACACTGGGCCATTATCTGTTTTTATAGTTTTGGGGAGTCCCATATACGCAAAGGCTTGTTTAAAATGAGAAATGCAATGGAAAGTAGTCTCTCCTACATGATGTGAAGCAAAAATCATTCCTGAAAATGTGTCAATAGATACATGAATCAGTCCAGAATTTCCAAAAGATGGCATATGAGTTACATATGTTTGCCATATGACATTGGGGTATAATCCTCAAGGATTAACACCTTCTGGTAAAGATGGGATGACGTTAGTTTGTTGACATGTAGGGCATTGTGAGATGATGTCACAGCAATGATGTTTGTTGCCGTGAAATTTGAAATTTATATTGTCGTCCTTTTACATTTGTATGAGTTAATTCATGAAATTGAGTGGGTGTCATAAAAGAGAAAAGTTTAGTTATCTATTGTCTCATTATCAGCCACCAATGGTCCAGGAAGTTGGGAATGGGAACGAATATGGGTAATATAGAAAGGATAAGTTCTATTATTTATTACTGATTGTAATTTTTTAAATATTTGATATATTATTAGATTGGATGTAGGGACTGTAATCAATCTGAGATGTGACTTTTATAGCATATTGGGAATCAGAAACAATATTAATGGGGGCATTGATATCTGTCAAAACAGTAAGAATAACATCTAATTTAGCTTTTTGTACAGAAGAATATTGGGAGTGTCAAATTTTTTCTATAGGGCCAAAATATCCAGATTTAAAATCTTTGTTTGCATCTGTAAAATAAATATCAGCATCTTTTATAGGGTCTGATTTAGTAATCTTGGGTAGTATCAGGGTATTTTTTTAGAAAATTAGTAAGTTTAGATGATGGAAAATGACAATCAATATTACTTATAAAATTAGAGCAATTTGCTTTTCAATATTTTGCATATATAAATTTCAATTTATTCCTTTGAAAAAG
>SJYT01028636.1:47758-100680 GCA_006410635.1 Cephalophus harveyi | reverse complement strand
TTTGAAAAAGGGACTATAATATTGTGTGGATCATATCCGGAAAGATGTTGAGTACGATTAGGTATTTTAAAAATCAGTTTGCTGATCATATCTATATAGGTGGTTAGCAATTTTACTTGTTTATGAGGTAAAAATACCCATTCAAGTATAGCTTCTGTTAACATTCTCCATTTTCCTGATTTTTTCTTTATAGCAAAAACAGGGGAATTCCAGGGGCTAGTAAATTCTATGACATGTCCCAATTCTTTTTGTTCATTAACTAATGTGGTTAAACCTTCTAGTTTTTCTTTTGTTAAGGGTCTGAATTCCAAAATATGCACCAGATCCCATCAGTTGTTGTAAAGTAATGTTAACTGAACGGCTGGGGAGGCGGGATTGGTGGCTGCATTCCTATCAGCTTGCTGACTAGCCTCATTTTGTCACCATCTCCTAAATTGTAAAAATTCAGAAGTAGTTAAACAGGTCCTAGCAACCATCTCCCAATCATGAGGGATCAATCTTTCTGCCTGTGACACACCTTGAATCAATCCCATAGTATAAGGAGAATTAGTTCCATATTGAGTACAAGCCTGTTTGATCTCTTTAATAATTTTGAAAGGTAAAGGGTTATAATCATAATTTAATCCTCTATATGGGAATTGAGGTCTGGGTGGAACTTGTGTCACTATTACAGGAAGAGCTAAAGCATCTTCATCATCTTGTAACTGAGCCATACGAACTCCCCTATGAAATGGAGAGATCGGATTGGGAAGGGTTACTTGTGGCTTTAACATAAAGCCATCATCCCAAGGAGTCTCCAGATCAAAAGGAGGAGGCTCACCCAGGGGTGCAGACGAGCGAGCTGTTCTAGCAAACAAAATTTGTTCCTTACTTCCATAACATTTCCCTCTTTTAATTTTTGCTTTTAAAGGTTTTTCTCCTCCTCTGAATCACTGTTGTCATATATATTTAACTCTTCTTCTAATTGTGTCTCTGTTTGAGAAGTGGAATCATCAGACTTGGAGACCTCGGATTGTAGTGGACCCAAAGCCGTGCGAATGAGATTTCCTAATGACCATACTGACAAGGGTATTTTTTCTCTACTTTGATAAGCGCAGCACAAGCAATGCATTACTTCTTGCCATTCTTTATACCTTAAAGTTCTTTTAGCTGGATCAAGCCAATAGCAATGTTTTTCAATAGCAGAAAATAAGTCTAACAGCAGACTAAGAGACTTGCACTCCCGAGCTTTTCAACAAAGTCTTTAAGACCGGCATATATTCTGCATGCTTAGAAGGATTTTGCCCCTTGTCACCCTGATTCACAACTCCACGGGGGTGTACTTACCAAGTACTTCAGTCGTCCACCGCACCAGCTGGATTTCCCTGTGTTCTCCACTGCTCTGAGCTGAGCATCATAGGCTGGTTTCACTTTCAGGTCCCTGTTTGGCCGCCACTTGTCGAGTCCAGCTCAACAAGCCAGGGTTTCCCGAAAGCACAATACAGAGAAAGAATGAGAAAGAGACAAGAATGAAAGCGAGGGTCAGGGGACCAACACCGCTCCGAGGTGAAGGTGCCCAAACTGATCAAGTCAGCTTTATTATATGTTTTCAGGCAGGGGAGTACATGCAAGGGAGAACGTGCTCTCAGAAGCATATGGAGCCATATGGCTGTTAAAGATAGGCTAGGAATGTGACATGAAGATTAACTAAGAAAGGCTTAGTTTTAACTAATGATTTAGGTTACTGTCTAAATAACAAAGCCCCAGATACAAAAAACATTTGACTCAGAGACGCAAGGTCATGGAACAGTCTGATGGCTTCCCACCTCCAGACACACATCCTGCGTTCAAGATGTTTTTCTGTTCCCTCTGGACTTAATCCAAGAGTCATATGTCTTGAGGTATCTTGTCTGCAAGATTGATAATGCTTTTGCATGCCTTTCTTGGGGTCTGCTTTTTCTCTCATACTTGCTTCCTACAGTACCTGCTTTAGGAGATTTTTTTTTTTTTTTTTTTGGGCTACACCTTGTGGCATGCAGGATCTCAGTTCCCCAACAAGGGATTGAAACTATACCCCCTGCAGTGGACGTCCCCAGGAGGTTCCTTATCACAATAATCTACAGCCAATAATTTGATTAATCAGGGCCACTCCATACCATGAGTTACTCATGTCTCATTTCCATGACAAGGAGTTCAACACTGCACTCAAGTCTAAAGACAAACCCAAACACCTAAAAAAGGGGGTCTGTTTCCTGAGATCCCTTGTTCCAATTTCTGTATCAGTCAAGGTTCAGTCAGGAGACATAAACGCCACCAGTTACTTTTGCAGAAATAATTTAAAGAACTGTCAACCAGGTATTCTGAGAAGGCAATGGCAACCCACTCCAGTACTCTTGCCTGGAAAATCCCAGAACGGGGGAGCCTGGTGGGCTGCCGTCTGTGGGGTCACACAGAGTCGGACACGACTGAAGCGACTTAGCAACAGCAGCAGCAGAACCAGGTATTAGAGAACTAGAAAGGTAAAAGGAATACTGTGGTAAACACAGAAAGCAGTTACCATCCCTAGGGCTTGGAAAATAGGAGAAGAGCTCAGGATTAATAGAATTTAGAAGCTTGGATTAGGGGTCCCATGGAGCTGGGACAGAGAAGGCAGTAGTCAGCTGATACATGTATTTTCTTGGGCTGCAAAATCACTGCAGATGGTGACTGCAGCCATGAAATTAAAAGATGCTTGCTCCTTGGAAGAAAAGCGGTGACAAACCTTGATAGCATATTCAAAAGCAGAGACATCACTTTGCCAACAAAGGTCTGTATAGTCAAAGCTATGTTTTTTCCAGTAGTAATGTGTGGAAGAAGGCTGAGCGCCAAAAAATTGATGCTTTTGAACTGTGGTGTTGGAGAAGACTTTTGAGAGTCCCTTGGACTGCAAGGAGATCCAACCAGTCCATTCTGAAGGAGATCAACCCTGGGATTTCTTTGGAAGGAATGATGCTAAAGCTGAAACTCCAGTACTTTGGCCACCTCATGAGAAGAGTTGACTCATTGGAAAAGACTCTGATGCTGGGAAGGATTGGGGGTAGGAGAAGGGGACGACCAAGGATGAGATGGCTGGATGGCATCACGGACTCGATGGACGTGAGTCTGAGTGAACTCCGGGAGATGGTAATGAACAGGGAGGCCTGGCGTGCTGCGATTCATGTGGTCGCAAAGAGTCGGACACGACTGAACGACTGAACTGAACTGACTGAACTGAATGTGTGGAAGTGAGAGCTGGACCATAAAGAAGGCTGAGCACTGAAGAATTGATGCTTTCGAACTGTGGTGTTACAGAAGACTTTCGAGAGTCCCTTGTACTGCGGTGAATTCAAACCAGTCAACCCTAAAGGAAATCAGTCCTGAATATTCATTGGAAGGACTGATGCTGAAGCTGAAGCTCGAGTTACTTTGGCCACCTGATGTGAAGAACTGACTCATTGGAAAAGACCCTGATGCTGGAAAAGATTGAGGGCAGGAGGAGAAGGGACACAGGATAAGATGGTTGGAAGGTATCACCAGCATGAGTCTGAGCAATTCCAGGAGATAGTGAAGGACAGGGAAGTGCAGCCTGTGGGGTCGCAAGGAGTCAGACACAACTGAGTTACTGAACAACAATAACAGGTATGTCTGAAGAAGCATAATGAGGCTGGTTCTGAGATTGTGGAAAAAATGTAAACTTAAACAAGCTGCTCCTACAGGAAATAAATGTCATTCCCAGGGTGAGGGACTGTTGCTTGGGTGAGGCTGAGAGTAACAGAAGCAAAACAGAAACAAGCAAGCTCTTGCGACTCCTTTAGACTCCTAATTCTCTTCTAGAGCCCCCTGCTGCTGCTGCTGCTGCTGCTAGGCTGCTTCAGTCGTGTCCGACTCTGTGCAGCCCCCATAGACTCTGTGCAGCCCACCAGGCTCCCCCGTCCCTGGGATTCTCCAGGCAAGAATACTGGAGTGGGTTGCCATTTCCTTCTCCAATGCATGAAAGTGAAAAGTGAAAGTGAAGTTGCTCAGTAGTGCCGAACTCTTACCGACCCCATGGACTGCAGCCTACCAGGCTCCTCGGTCCATGGGGTTTTCCAGGCAAGAGTACTGGAGTGGGGTGCCATTGCCTTCTCCCTAGAGCCCCCTACAGGCAGACTAACAGAAGGGCCAATGGCAGAGGAGAAAGAGCAGAGGACTAGCAGAAGGTCACTTGCAGAGTCCCAGCCCTGACATCACATGGCGCAGTTTGAAACTAAGACCCCAGCTTAATATTAATCAACTGTGTGCGTGTGTAGCGCGAGTGGGGTGGAGTGGAGGGGTTGTTCATGTGTGAGTTTCTGTGTGTTCATGTGTGTTTTCTAAACCATTTAAAAATAAGTTCCCAACATCATGATTCCTCCCTCCATACTTCAGCATACATCTGCTAAGAATAAGGACGTTATCCTATATAACCATAAAACCACTATTCACACACAAGAAAATTATCAATAATTCCCTAATATTGTCTAATACTCAGACCATATTCAAACTTCTTCCAATTGCCCCCCAAATATTTTTTATTCCTAATTTTTTAAACCTCTTTTTAATATTTCTAGGACATTAACATTTTGAAGAATGCCTCACTCTTTGAACTGATTTGTTTTCTCCTGTGTTATTTACCTAGTTTCTCTATTCCCTACGCTTTCTGCTAATCAGAGGTTAGGTGTGAAGGTTTAATTATAGTCAGGTTAAAACCTGGATGTATCATGTAAACGTCAGGTTTCATGCACTTGGTAATGCTAAATTTCCCTACTTGATTAGCAGAGTGGCCACCAAATCTCTCCATTATAAAGGTATATTTTTCCCTTTGAGGTTTTTAAGAGCATGTTTTACTTTTAAAATGTGAAACAGGTATATGCTAAATTGAGACAGTACAGTGAACGCTGTTACCTCCGACCCCATCTCAGCTCCCACAGTTCTCTTCCTAAGAGGCGGCCACGGCTACCAGGTTACATGTCTTTAAAGAGTGGTTAAAAATGTGTGTGCACATAAACTTTTATCTTCATAATCAGTAGCACATTAGACAGACTCTGGTGTGCTTTTTAAATTTTTTATCATACCTATAATAAAATGGATGAGATGTGTAGAGTCAAGTGTCTTCTGAGTATTTCTTAAATCTGCAGAAATCTTTTAAAATACAAGATTTAGAGAAATTAATCTCTTTCCACATCGCAGCAGCTAACAGAATAAAACATTTCTTTCTAGCCACAAGGTAAATCTCATTTATGCAATTTCAACAAGTCTCATTCCCTCAATCTGGGATGTCTGTGCTTCTTCTCAGCCAAAAGGCAGGGACAGACCCTATATTTCACATATTCCCTCCCAAAATTATGCTGGCAAAGCATGGCAAAGATTTGCCTCCTATACTCATAGGCTACTTTCTCTAAGCTTGATTCTACAAACCAGAAGGCTCTAGACTTTCTTAACAGGGCATCTCCCTCAAATCACACGTCTGTTCATTTTTCGATCCACAAACTGAGCTGAGAGAAACCTCATCAAGAGGTTTTTGCATCAGATTCCAAAATGAAGTCTCTCCAACTAAAGCCTTTCAAGTTACATCTGGAAACTGGTTGGACCTTTTCTGGGTCATTTCCCGTTGAATGTAAGTGGTGTCTATTTTGGTCTGACTTCATTTGTGCTGGGACTGTAGCTGGCTCAGGCCTTTAACTTTCCTGAAACCTCAGACCAGAAAAGCCCCTTAGAGTTCTCTGGTTCTTCTTTTTCTTCCCATGAAAACTATGCTTGTTGAAGCCCTCTGCCCAGCTAAACATGGCCAAGAGGAAGGAACTGGAGCCTGGGCAAGTTCTGAGCTCGCATCCCAGTGCTGCCCCTCTCTCACTGTGTGACCTTGGGAAGATGGCCTTGCTTCTGGACCCCAGTTCCTTCAACTGCACAAGGGGGGAAATACTTGTCCCAAAAGTGGAAGACTGCAACAGACTTTTCCTTGAGAATGTTTTTTTTTTTTTAATAAGTATGTAATTGTTGCGGGGGGAGGGAATTATTATTAGCTCCCTAAACTCTGCCACATCCCCAGATCTGACTCATCTATCAGAGCAAAAGAAGAATTTCTAAGAAGCACAACACAGCATTTCTTTATTTATTTATTTTATTGACTGTTAAGTAAATGATTTCCATTGTTTTAAAAATCAAATTATTCCAAAAGACAAGCGAAAAAATACAACTCTCTCTTATTGCTATTTTCCAGTTCCTCTCTCAGAGACAACTTCTGCTGTTACAAGTTTTTGTATATCCTCCTAGAGATAGAATATGCTCATACATCCATGTGCATCTGTGTTTTCCTCACCTCTTCTTTTTTTAAACTTTTATTTATTTATTTTTGGCTGTGCTGCATCTTCATTGCTGTGTGGGCTTTTTGTGCTCTCGTGGTGGGGGCTGCTCTCTAGTTGCGGTGCACAGGCTTCTCACTGTGATCGCTTCTCCTGTTGTGGAGCACAGGCTCCAGGGCACACGGGTCTCAGTAGTTGGAGTCCTCGGGCTCCAGAGCACAGGCGCAGGAGTTGTCGTGCACAGGCTTAGTTGCTCCGTGGCATATGGGATCTTCCCAGACCAGGGATCAAACTCATGTCTCCTGCATTGGCAGGCAGATTCTGTACCACTGAGCCACCAGGGAAGCCTCTCCTCTTCTTTTTTAAATTTGAATGGCAGCAAACTATACACACCATTCTGTTCCTTATTTTTATAACTAAACAGTATGTCTTGGAGAAAATTCCATAATAGTATATAGAGTTCTGCCTGTGTGTGTGTGTGTATACATACATACATATATATATATATATACATATACATATATATATATTTAAAATGCTTTCTTTAATTAGTCCCCTATTGCTTAATATTTAGATTGTTTCTAGCCTTTTATTAGTTCAAACAAGGTTGCAATGGATACCCTTATGAATACTTCCAGGATAAATTACTGGACATAGAACAGCTATATTTTAAAAAGTGTATTTTGAATTTTTATAAATCTGCAAAGCTTTTCTTGCAATTCAACTATCATCTTGTTTCATTCTAAGTGTTAACAACACCCAGGGCAGGCAACCTTCACTCCAGCATTGTGATCTTTCCATGGGAGGGTAGCAAGTCCCCTTTGTGAACAGCTGTCTCCCCAGTGTTGCCACATTATTAAGATCCCATCTGGAATGATCTCATTCTGGAGACTTCACAACCTCAAAAGTCCTTTGTTGAATTTAAGCACTGACAACTTGGATCGTGACCATTAGCTATTTGGAGTGATTCAACAATCATTTTAAAACCGTCTTTTGTACCAAAATCGAAGAAAGGCAAGGTTGAAAAAGGCACAGAGGAAGACCAGGAAGGCCTGTATTTTAATCATGTGTGTAAGTCAAAAGATCTCGGGCTTTATCTTGACTTCACCACTACCAAGTCACTGAAGGTCTCTGGATCTCTTTGTCCTTGTGTGTGAAGTGAAGACCTTGGACCACATTATTTCTCAAGACCTTTCCTCCTTTGAGATTCTGAAGACTTTGTCTTCCCAACCTCACCATATTCAAAAAGCAAGAGATGTCACAAATTAGTGAATGATTAATATTCAAATGGGGGTACAACTGAGAAGATTTAGACAGTGGTATACTGGTAAACTGGCTGAGGTGGGAAAAAGAGACCCTTGATTTGTAGTATTTGCTGATTTACATGATATAATTATTCTCTCTATGATGGTTTCAAATAGCAGCTTGATGTCACTAAACTCAAACTTGGGAAAAGAGGCAAAGAATTGGTTGCTGGCTCCAGAAAACCACCAGCAATGGATTCAAAGCAAGCATTTCCTTCAGCAAGCATGTCCTAAAGGGGAGAGATTTGAACCAGGCATTGAGGGAAATTGAATTAGGACACATTTCGTGATAACTGACAGAAACAATCCAAACTAGCTTAAGCGGGGTGAGAGAGAACATAGATGTGAATGCTTTAGCACAAGTCTCTGAAGAAAAGGCTCTAGTAATGTGGTCACAGGCTTGGAGCAGGCCCTTTCTAAACACCCGTTTGCTAAGCTCCAGGCACTCTCTAAACACCCGTTTCCAGGCTCCCTGCAGATGGCAGTCCAGGGCTCTGTACTTAGAGTTAACAGTTCAGAAGAGTGCCCTCCCATGGAGAGCCCATGGAGAGCCTGGCTGGTTCGGCTTGGATGGCTGGCTGGTTCACATCCAGCCAGCGGCTCTTAACTGGACACAGAAGGAAAGGTCACGGCTCCACACACCTGGGCAGGCAGGACACTCTTCCTCTACCATTCAAACACATGAGAGTCATCCAATACAAATGCCCCAAAGGACAGAGGGGATGCTGAGTAGATAAGAGCCATGCATTTCTCGTAGAAATATGAGTAAGGCTTTGTGGAGGGGCAGAAGAGCAGGTAATAATTAGAGGGAACTGCATAAGTGGATGGAGAAGGCAATGGCACCCCACTCCAGTACTGTTGCCTGGAAAATCCATGGATGGAGGAGCCTGGTGGGCTGCAGTCCATGGGGTCGCTAAGAGTCAGACACGACTGAGCGACTTCACTTTCACTTTTCTCTTTCATGCATTGGAGAAGGAAATGGCAACCCACGCCAGTATTCTTGCCTGGAGAATCCCAGGGATGGGAGAGCCTGGTGGGCTGCCGTCTATGGGGTCGCACAGAGTCGGACACTGCCTAAGTACTATCACTTAGAGAGTAGAGGCCAGCACTACCATCCAACAGGGCACAGGACAGTCCCCACAGTGGAAGACTCATCCAGCCCCAGATGTCACTAATGCCAAGACTGAGGAACACCGTCACATGGGAAAAACAGGAGAAATGTCTGGGAGAATGACAAATCACAGAGGGCTTTCAGCACAAAAAGGCTAAGGATCGAGGCATTATCCTATGGCTATTACACAGGGAGCAACAGGAAGCTGTTGAGAAAGGCTCACATGGCTCTTACACACTCTGTTCCTGCTGCTTGACACCTCCTCTGCCCTTGGCACAGCTGGCTCTTATTTATTCCTGTGCGGCTCACCTTAAAGGTTACCTACTTGAACAATCTTCCCAGACCTCCCAATCAAAATAAGTTCTCTTGCAGACTCCACACCATGATTTTCTCCCACAGTTCCCTCTTCTTTTCCTTCATAACTCTTACCATGATTTTGAATTCTGTGTTTATTTGAGTGCTGGTAGAACATCCGTCTTTGCATAAGCAGAGACCTTGTGTATCTGTTCACGACTGTGACCCTCAATATCAGAGTGCTCTGTGCACTGTAGTTGTTTGACACAATCAATTCAATTGATTAATTCATTTGAAGATTGATTATAGGATGGAAGAGGGGCTGAGAGTGGGAGGTGAAATTGAAAGAGGAAAGAACTGCAGTCCTCTGGATTTCTTCCCTGCTTGTTCCACTGTGCACTCATGTCCCTTCTCTGACTTTTTTGGCACCTGTACTTCACAGCATAACATATCAATTAGGGTTCAAGTGAAGAGATAAAACCCTTCTAGCTATTTTAAGAAAACATGGAATTAATAAAATCAAGTGAGTTCAGAATCAGCACAGAGCAAGCTCTACCTGGGCTTCCAGGAAAGATTCCCAGAACACTATCCATAGTACTGGACCCCCACACGCCCCTGACCCACACACATCCAATCTGGAAGCTAGAGTTCAGGGATGAACTGGCCCAGTCTCTGGCTACAGGAATACACCATCCTAGGTATAATCTGGACACCAGGAGCTACCGCAAGAACTCCAGCGCCATGCTGTGCCTTTTGGGCTGATCCCAGCAAAATGGATTTTTCCCAGGCTGTTGCCTCCTCTCCAAACAGGATGAGGGTCACAGGGGCCCCCATTCATTATTATGTGTGTGCACACACTCACATCTGGACAAAACCCACACCAAGGTACACAATCAGTTTTTCTTCCTAACTCAGTTTTGAATTCAGGTCTTGCACAAGCACACAGGACTCAGTTCAGTTCAGTTCAGTCGCTCAGTTGTATCCAACTCTTCGCAACCCCATGAATCGCAGCATGCCAGGTTAATGTCCATCATTAACTCCCGGAGTTCACTCAGACTCACGTCTATCAAGTCAGTGATGCCATCCAGCCATCTCATCCTCTGTCGTCCCCTTCTCCTGCCCCCAATCCCTCGCAGCATCAGAGTCTTTTCCAATGAGTCAACTCTTCGCATGAGGTGGCCAAAGTACTGGAATTTCAGCTTTAGCATCATTCACTCCAAAGAAATCCCAGGGCTGATCTGCTTTAGGATGGACTGGTTGGATCTCCTTGCAGTCCAAGGGACTTTCAAGAGTCTTCTCCAACACTACAGTTCAAAAGAATCAATTCTTCAGCGCTCAGCTTTCTTCATAGTCCAACTCTCACATCCATACATGACCACTGGAAAAACCATAGCCTTGACTAGATGGACCTTTGTTGGCAAAGTAATGTCTCTGCTTTTCAATACGGTATCTAGGTTGGTCATAACTTTTCGACTAGCTAAACCTAAATCTCAAACAGGAACCCAGCGTCAAGGAGCTTAGCAAACGGGTGTTTAGTTTTCCAGCCATGGCATCATCAACTCAATGGACATGAGTTGGAGCAAACTCAGAGAGATAATGAAGGACAGGGAAGCCTGGCATGCTGCAGTCCTTAGGGGTAGCTATTGAGTCAGACACAACTGAGTGACTGAACAACAACAACCTCTGCAGTATGAGATGGCACACTCAAGAGAGGCGTGGACAGATGTGGAAAAGCAAATTTACCCTGTCAGGTACATGGCTGCCCCTATCAGACTGTAATCCCTCTGTGGTCATCCGTATCCTAATGCACTCATCTTCTCTCATTCAACGGTGAGGATGTTCTCCAGACATGAATGAAACTGTGAAATGAACTGAACTGAATCAAAGGGGGAAAGCCTTCTCATTTTTTATAACACACTGTACTTTTCCTCTGACATTGTATTTTGTATCTTAGAGTAATTTGTACTCACATTCATTTCCCTGTAGACCAGAAGTTCATCTCTTGGTCTCCACATTCATAACAGGTAATACATGTTTGTGGACTGAATAAAAAACATAAACAAGTTAGTGAGAAGAAGTCCTGAGCCCCCATGTAGCTAGAAGTAGCTCCCGGAAAAGCCATGTCATGAATATTTTAGATTCCCTGCTCTGTGAAACCATCACCACTGCAGAGACCCACAGGACAAGGTCCCCAGGAATCTCGTAGGCTTCAGGGGACCTGGGTTCCAGGGTACCTCCAAAAGTTGGGAAAACATCCACTCCCATTAACGCAGCCAGTAAACACTTATTAGATGCCTGCCCGGGGCTAAGTGTGGCACCACTGCCTTTCCCTATACTGTTCATTAACCATTTTCTTGCCAACAAGGGCATGCCAGTGATCTCAACCTGAGTTACAGTGGGCCCCGTGGAGGGTGAGATTCTTACCCTACCCTAGGACAGGGGCTTTCCTGAGCCCTTTAGATTCTGAATGGCCTCCAGGCATCCTTAGCCAGGTTTCCTCACTTTGTCTATTCCTGACACATCTGGGAACAGACCAAAGGTCCCGTTTCCAACCACCTGTGAACTGAAACACTAAACTCCACGTCACATGTTATCTTTCAGTCAGTTTAGAGTTCTCACCCTCTCAACTCCCCTACACCTAGACAAGTCCCCGCCATCCCTCAGGCTCAACTGAACGCTGCTTCCCCAGGTCTTCCCCTGACCTCCCAGTTTCATATTCAGTATCTCCCTCTTCTGTAATACATTTCACATGAAACCACCTGAATCATCCCCACGAGATTCTAAGTTCCAGAAGGCCAGGCACCAAGTCTATTTGGTTTACCTCTAGATCCCCAGGTGGCTCAGTGGTAAAGAATCTGCCTGCAATGCAGGAGACACAGGAGACATGGGGTTAATCCCTGGGTCAGGAAGATCCCCTGAAGGAGGACATGGCTACCCACTCTAGCATTCTTGCCTGGAGAACCCCATGGACAGAGGAGCCTGGCAGGTTACAGTCCGTAGGGTCACACAGTCAGATACAAGTGAGTACGGGTGCATCTAGATCCGCAGCACCTAGATGGGGGGTTACTAAATGTTTGCAGTGCCCACTAAATTTCATCCTCAAATAATATTTACATAATAGTAATTCTCTACATAGTTCGATGGCTTACCAAACCTCTCTGTGAGTGAGTGTCACAGCTCCAAGCGGAAAGACAGGGCAAGTAATATAATTATTATTCTCCCTACTTTTCAGAAAGTGAAATATCACCTGAGGTAACTGACGTGTCTACAGTGGTGGAACCAGCATGAGAATTTGAATACATATCTGCATTCAGATAAACCCTGGGTCATGTACCATCTGTTCATCAGATGCTCTGGCAGCCAAGTGAAATACTGGTAGCTAATGAAAGAGAGCAGGGGAAGGAATAGGGAGAAGCAAAAGCCAGGCCTCTAATCACTTTTCTTTCCTCTGGTGTCTGCTTGCTTCCTAAACATGGTCACCCTGCCCATCTCGGGGCTGGGGTCCTCCAGCAGGGGCATGTCTCTCATGGACCTGAGGCTGGGCCAGAGAGTTAGTGAGGCCAGTGAAGCCTCATTCTCTGGGGAGGAGGGAGATGAGGGTGGGGTCACAGGGGCCCCCATCCATTATTATGTGTGTGCACACACTCACATCTGGACAAAACCCACACCAAGGTACATTTACATATAAACACTGCACGAACAGGTGCCACCCAGTATCATACACATACACACTGATAAGCAGTTATTGCCTATTCATACACACATTTAAACGTGCACCCAACAGAGACATCCAACCACTAGTGTGTACATACCACAACTGAAATATACTTCTGTTGCACACCAAGCTGCAAGCCTGGATATATGCATGTGTATGTGCAGACATAGCCCTGATGTATATTTGGATACATGCTCTTATGCACACACACACACAAAACTAAACACATCCATGTAATTCATAATCTCTCTCGAGCACCCTTACATTCAGTACAGATGGAAAGGTACTCTGTTATAAGCTGTCACGTCCACAGTACTCCTAGATTCACAGCGAGATGCATGCTCACACACAGGCCTCATTAGACATGTGCCACATACCCACACCCTTGCAAACGCCTGCATAAGGATCACTCTCCTGCACAGAAATCTTCAAATGCACTGACAAGTTCTACGCACAGAACGATCCATCAAGTTGTCACAGGAGCTGAAAGGTTTTTCCAACCAAAGCCCAAGAGCGAGCGGCCGCTCTGCGGGCCGGCCCACGTGACCGGGAGGAAAGCTCTCCCGCCCATGACGGGATGGGAAAAGTATGCCTGGGGCGGGCGCCGGCTGGGCTGCAGCAGCGGGAGGCGGGACGGCCCAGAGCTTCGTGGCTGCAGACGCCCCTGGACGTGGCCGGCGGTGGTGAGGGTAAGTGTCCACACGCGGTCCGCCCGGCCCGCACCTCCGCCGCCCTCCGGCAGGGGCATTCAGTGCGGGCAGGGATGGGGAGAATACGCAGTGACTGCGGGGGTAGGAGGAAGTGCGAGGGAGGGAACCGCCGACAGCCCCTCTTCGCAGGCCGGCAACCGTCCTCTGCCTTATGAATTACAACATGAACTGACACTTACTCAGCGCTTACAGAGCCTGTGGCAGGATCTGTGCTCAGTGGTTTTCTTGATGGTAATGGTGATAGCTCGACCCTTTGTTGGGCGCTTATTTTGTGCCAGGCCCTGCCAGCATCATTTCCATGACAACGCGTAATGCCCACCTGCAGAAGGGGCACCGGGTTCAGAGACAATAATGACTTGCTCAAGTCACACAGCTAGTCGTTGGTGGTAAAAGGATTTGAACCCTGGTAAGTCTGAGCCCAACACCTGAGCTAACAAGCATAGTTATCTATGAAGTGCATTATTTCATTGATTCTTGACATTAATTAAATATATCATACAGATGGGCAAGCTGAGATCTGCAACCAGCAAGCTGAGATATGCACTCAGTTCCTCACAATGCTCTTCACTCCCTCCCCGCTGCCTCTCTCCAAGCCTTGTCTTATTTACTTGGTTCTTATTTCTCCATCCCCCCTGCCACTGCCCCTTTCTGGGACTGCTCCTCTCAACTAAACAGCTGCACTTGGCCCCCTGCAGCCTCGCAGCTCAGGTCAGTCCTTTACACAACCTCAGTGCACTCCTCCTCTACCCTTTGACTGAAAAACTCTCCTGTGTGGAATCCTTCAAGGGTCCCCTCCTTAAGACTTGCCATCTCCCAGAGACCCCACTGAACCAGCAGCAACTGCAACGACACTGTCCTGTGTCTGTCAACCCAAAGCTGATGCTCAGTTAGCATTGTTCAAAATCCTCTCTGTTCCTCCATTTCTGCCCTCCCCCCTACACAGCTCTCCTCTGATTCATTCTGTTGTCTGGTAATCATATCTATTATGTCCACTTTCAATTGCCCCTCTGCAACCCCTCCACACTTCTCACACCCTCACTATTGCCCTTCATTCTAATACATCCAGTGCAACACAGGCTTCCTTTCTTGCCAGATGTCTGACTTCTCCACATTCCCTAGCAGGGACACAACCTTGCCTATCTTCCAGTCCTCAAGCCTTAGGGTTACCTTTTGTTTTAAATGACACAAAACTAACAACGTTTATCTTAAGAAATTCACACAGTATATAAAGGTGGAAAGTGAAAAGTAAAAACCCACACACTCTTTCCCAATTCTGGGAGGTAACCCCTTTAACAAGATATGTGTCCTTGCAGAAATTTCATTATATATATAAAATCTGTCTATATATACATACATATAGATATACATCTCTGTTTATCTGTGTCTGTCTTGTTTAACTCAAAGAAAAGTCATAACTGACATTCCCTGCTGCAACTTGCTTTTTCATCTTTCTGTGTCTTCATATACTTTGTTCCTGTGTATAGTGTGTCATTACACAAACGAATTTTCTTTCACAAGTCTGGGGCATCTTGAAAGCCACTCAGCCTCCATCAGATATTCAGCGAGTTCCCCCAGGAAGGTATTTCTTTCTCTGCACATCCCTCCATTCTTCCCTATCTTGCTGTTCCTCCTCTCATCTTCACCTGCAGACTGGACATAGATGACTGGACCTTCTCTGCCACAGTCCCAGGCTCTGATGCCTTCTTCTCCCAAATGCTCACTATGGTCAGCACAGTCCCTGTGTTACTCAGAGCTTCCCCCACTCTTTCCTCCAGGTCAAAGGCCTGCCAAGCTGGCACTGCCTCCATGAGATAAACTGCTGCATAAGGCAGATTTCTGTTAATCAAGTTCTAATCTAGGTTTTGGCAGGCTTCCCTGGTGGCTCAGAGGTTAAAGCGTCTGCCTCTGATGCGAGAGACCCGGGTTCGATCCCTGGGTTGGGAAGATCCCCTGGAGAAGGAAATGGCAATCCACTCCAGTATTCTTGCCTGGAGAATCCCATGGGCGGAGAAGCCTAGTAGGTTACAGTCCACGGGGTCGCAAAGAGTTGGACACGACTGAGCGACTTCACCTCACCTCACCTCAATCTAGGTTTCACTTGTGAAGGGAATTCTATGCCAAATATTTTTTCAAGAAAATAATCTTCCTTTGGATTTGTGCATTGCTGTAACTGGCTTATACCACACACACACGCACAGCTGCCCAGTTAGTTAAGGCTTGGGTTCTGTCCCAGCTTTGACTTGGGAAAAATGAGTTCACTTTTCTGAGCTCTGTATTCTCTCCTGGCAAATGGGGATGACAGAACAAGCCTCTTAGAAGTTTGGGGAAAATGAAAGGAGAAAACGAACATGAGAGCTTTGAAATAGAAACACACAACTTATATGGAGAACACCCTCTTCCTCTAGATCAGGGGTTGCAAACTCATATGCCAACAGGGACCATGCATGATACGTAGTGAACAGGATGCATAGCATTTAGGAGTGGTGAGGACTGGACACTGAAGAACGTAGGTCCTGGGTATTAGTTTGCCAGGGCTGTCTTAGCAAAGTAACACAACTGGATGGCTTAAACAACAAAAATGTATTTTCTCACAGTTCTGGAAACCAGAAGTCTATGATTAAGGTGATCGCAGATTTGATTTCTTCGGAGGCCTCTCTCCTTGGCTTGCAGATGCCTACCTTTTGACTGTGACCTCGCATGTTCATCCCTTGGTCTGGGTGTTGTGTCCTAATCTCCTTTTATTATAAAGATATTAGTCATATTGGATTAGGACTCATCAATATGACTTTGACATCAATTACCTCTTTAAAGATCCTGTCTCTAAGTATAGTCCCACTCTGGGGTTCCAGGGGTTAGGACTTCAACACAAGAATTTTGGAGAAACACAGTTCAGCCCATAACACCTTGTCCAAGTGGCAGTCAATTGCTGCCCTGCCAGAATGTTACCAGGTCCTCCAGATCCTGAAAAACAGCTGGAAATCTTTTTTGTTTCAAACTAGTTTATTTGGGGGTTCCATTTTCAGTCCTCAATAGATTTTGTGTATTTCTCACATACTTCTTCACTCATTAGTTCATCTATTTCTGAAGGGTTATGGAGTGTCATCTTGATCAGCCAACCATCTTCATAACAAGTTTTGTTAACAAGTCCTGGATTTGCTGCTAGAGCTTCATTAATTTCAGTTACTTCTCCTGATAGAGGAGAAAAGAGTTCCCTAACAGCTTTCACAATGTCCAAAGCACCAAATTCCTGGTTTGTTCAATTTTGTCCCCAATTCCGGCTGACATCTCCCAAAACTTCCTGTGCAAAACTGCTGATTGCCACTGATCCAACACCATTTTCTGTTGTTACCCATTCATGTTTTTCTGTGAATTTCCACACTGTCTTCAGAGCTGGGTCCCCAGGGCCATGGTGGGCAGGGCACGTTGGGTGCATAGATGGTGCGCAGGCAACAGATTTCCTGTGAAATAAAATCCTCTATGTTCATTCTAGGTCTGTCTATGTTGTCACAAATGTCAAGATTTCATTCTTTTTCATGGCTGGTAATATTCTATATCTTCTTTATCCATTTATCTATCAATGGACATTTAGGTTGCTTCCATATTTTGGCTATTGTAAATAGTGCTACAATGAACATAAGAGTACACATATCTTTTCAAATTGGTGCTTTTGTTCTCTTCAGATATATACCTAGAAGTACAATTTCTGGATCATATGGAAGTTCGCCTTTAAATTTTATTAGGAACTTCCTTACTGTTATCCACAGTGGCCACACCAATTTACATTCCTGTCAACAATGTACAAGGGTTCCCTTTTCTCCCCATTCTGTCCAGCATTTACATGTTATCTTTTTGATAACTGCCATTCTGGCAACTGTGAGATGATATTGTGGTTTAGATTTGCATTTGATGATTAGTGATATTGAGCATCTTTTCATGTGTCTACTGGCAATCTTTGGAAAAATGTCCATTCAGGTCCTCTGTTCATTTTTCATCAGGTTTGTTTTTGTTTGCACACAATGTTTGTTTTCTGCTGAGTTGTATGAGTTCTTTGTATATTGTGGATATTAACCCTTTATCAGATACACTGTTTGCAAATATTTTCTCTTATTCAGTTGGTTGTCTTTTCATTTTGTTGATAGTTTCCTTTGCTATGCAGAAGCTTTTTAATGTGATGTAGTACCATTTGTTTATTTTTACTTTCGTTGCCTGTGGCTGAAGAGACATAATAAAAAAAATTATTGCTCAGTTCAGTTGAGTCGCTCAGTCGTGTCCGACTCTTTGCGACCCCATGAATCGCAGCATGCCAGGCCTCCCTGTCCATCACCAACTCCCGGAGTTCACTCAGATTCGCGTTCATCGAGTCCGTGATGCCATCCAGCCATCTCATCCTCAGTCGTTCCCTTCTTCTCCTGCCCCCAATCCCTCCCAGCAGCAGAGTCTTTTCCAATGAGTCAACTCTTCGCATGAGGTGGCCAAAGTACTGGAGTTTCAGCTTTAGCATCATTCCTTCCAAAGAAATCCCAGGGTTGATCTCCTTCAGAATGGACTGGTTGGATCTCCTTGCAGTCCAAGGGACTCTCAAGAGTCTTCTCCAACACCACAGTTCAGAGTGATGTCAAAAAGCATACTACCTATGTTTTCTTCTAGGAGTCTTACGATTGCAAGTCCCACATTTGTCTTTAATCGATTTTGAGTTTATTTTTGTATATAGTATGTGAAAGTGGTTCAGTTTCTCAACATCAAGTTTGAAGAGGCTGTCTTTGTCTCATTATATGTTCTTGCCTCCTTGGTCATAGATTAATTGACCATACAAGTATGGGTTTATTTCTGGGCTCTTTATTCTGTCCCAGTAATCTAAGTGTCTGTTTTTGTGCCAGAGCCACACTGTAGCTTTGTAGTATAGTTTGCAATCAAGGAGCAAGATATCTTCAGCTTTTTTCTCCTTTTTCAAGATTGTTTTGGCTATTTGGGGTCTTTTGTGTTTCCATACAGATATTAGAATCATTTGTTCTAACTCTGTGAAAAATGCCATTAGTATTTTGATAGAGATTGCACTGAACCTGTAGATTACCTTGGGTAGTATAGTCATCTTAACAATATTAATTATTTCATCCATGAGCACTATATATCTTTCCATCTGTTTCTGTCATCTTTAATTTCTTTCATCAAACTCTTAAAAGTTTTCTAAGTACAAGCCTTTTACCTCCTTGGTTAGATATATTCCGTATTTTATTTTGAAATCTTGATTTTAACATAAAATCTCCCAAATTTTACATTGGCAACAATTTCAAAGTTAAAAATAAATAAATGAATGAAAGCACAGTGCAGTCTGTGGTTTGCATAAGGCCATTGATAAGCCAGTTGGTCACCTCTTGTCTAGACTATAACTTCATCAGTGGCAGGACCATCTTCCACAGCTCTCAGCCAGAAGTCCTTGCACATTACAGTCTCAACAAAAAGCTGATCATTGAATGACTAAATTCCAATTTTAGATCCTTGTTTAAAGTAGGGTCAGTTCAGTTCAGTCGCTCAGTTGTGTCCGACTCTTTGCAACTCCATGAATCGTAGCACACCAGGCCTCCCTGTCCATCACCAACTCCCGGAGTTCACTCAGACTCATGTCCATCGAGTCTGTGATGCCATCCAGCCATCTCATCCTCTGTCGTCCCCTTCTCCTCCTGCCCCCAATCCCTCCCAGCATCAGAGTCTTTTCCAATGAGTCAACTCTTCTCATGAGGTGGCCAAAGTACTGGAGTTTCAGCTTTAGCATCATTCCCTCCAAAGAAATCCCAGGGCTGATCTCCTTCAGAATGGACTGGTTGGATCTCTTTGCAGTCCAAGGGACTCTCAAGAGTCTTCTCCAACACCATCCGTTGCTTCCTGACCTGCATACAGATTTCTCAAGAGGCAGGTCAGGTGGTCTGGTATCCCCATCTCTCTCAGAATTTTCCAGTTTATTGTGATCCACACAGTCAAAGGCTTTGGCATAGTCAATAAAGCAGAAAGAGATGTTTTTCTGGAACTCTCTTGCTTTTTCCATGATCCAGCGGATGTTGGCAATTTGATCTCTGGTTCCTCTGCCTTATCTAAAACCAGCTTGAACATCAGGGAGTTCACGGTTCATGTATTGCTGAAGCCTGGCTTGGAGAATTTTGAGCATTACTTTATTAGCATGTGAGATGAGTGCAATTGTGCGGTAGTTGGGGCATTCTTTGGCATTGCCTTTCTTTGGGATTGGAATGAAAACTAACCTTTTCCAGTCCTGTGGCCACTGCTGAGTTTTCCAAATTTGCTGGCTTATTGAGTGCAGCACTTTCACAGCATCAACTTCAGTGTTTGAAATAGCTCAACTGGAATTCCATCACCTCTACTAGCTTTGTTCGTAGTGATGCTTTCTAAGGCCCACTTGACTTCACATTCCAGGATGTCTGGCTCTAGGTGAGTGATCATACCATTGTGATTATCCGGGTCATGAAGATCTTTTTTGTACAGTTCTTTTGTATATTCTTGCCATCTCTTCTTAATATCTTCTGCTTCTGTTAGGTCCATGCCATTTCTGATATGGGTACTCCCATAGAAATCCTGCACCTTTGCATTCATGCCATGCCATAAAATCACCTCAGCTGTTACAACTGCCTTCGATGCTGTTTATCCTAAAGCTCACAACTGTTCAACTCCTCACAACGTCACTGTTCTCACCATTTTACAGATGAGGAAACAGCAGACCCAGGTCTGCTCATTTATCCTTCTCCCATTATCTCTCTCATTGTCTTCAAAATTTATCATTATATCAGAATAATACCATTATTAATATTACTGAGGGCTTACTGTGAGCTATTTACTGAATGATCCTATGTAATATTCACAATTACTCTATAATGAGGTATGAGCAATCAAATTATTCATGTAAACATTCCTAAAGTCCTCAAATAATTCAAACTAATGTAACTCAATACTCATCTGCTGAAGGATCACAGGTATTTCTGTTTACCCATTAGAATTTCTGCTCACCTATTAGAATATCCTTGCAAGGTTCTTGACAAATTTTCACATATAAAGTGAAACAATAAATATTTTTATACGATGCTTTTTCAAATTTACTAATTCAAATAAGACCATACACATGGCTTTTCCTATTTCACATACAAGAAAACTGAGAGCTTAAATAATTTAACAGAGGTCAAACAGCTAGAAAATGACTGTTAACCACTCCTTAACCACCAGTTCAGCTGTGTGCTCTCAAAGCTAGCATTGTGTCACACCTTTAAAGTTACCCTGAATGCCCATCATTGCCTGACTGGAAGTGAGTTCCTGGAAACCAGCAAGCCCAAGGGAGTCAAGGAAAACAGTTTTTTCTCCTGAACCCCTCAGAGTACAGAGTTTGTTCCTCTCCCTTAGTTCCTGAATCCTCAAGAATAGTCCCTTCCATACCGTTCCAAGGGATCAACTAGTTCCCAAATTGCCTTCCCCTGCCTCTGTATGGTCCTGGATGCTCCTCAAGGGAGCCTAGCTCAAAGAGAAAGGAGGAGCAAGGCTTGTTTCTCTCCTGGTTGCATAGGTATGCCCGTGGGACCCTCAGTATAACCAGATCCTCTGCCCTATAAGAGCAGCACCCACATCTTTTCATCTTCAGATCCCCAATGTCTAGGCTCCAACGCAAAAAGAATAAGCCACACCATTAGGCATCCTTTCCAAGTCATGGTACCAAGTATCTGCATACATGATAGCCCATTTGGTCCTCCTGTCAATTAATGAGATCAACACTCTGATTCCCCTATTTCTGTTCCGTGGAGCCTGAACCTGCCAAATGGACCAGGGGTAGGGGGCCAAGCCAGACACCCCCATTCTTCTCTCTTGATGGAATGGCAGGAGTGAAGGCCAAGCCTCCATAGGACTCTTCTTAGGTAGCAAGAGACAGAAGAACAAACTATCTTACCTGAAAATGGAGAATGTATTAGGAGAATACAGAGGCTCCAGGTGAAATGCCACAGGACTCGTGGAGGAGGTGAGGGTAATTTTTCGTTGACTCTGTTTCTGTTGGTGACAATTTTAAATAAGGTCTGAATTTTTGTATCATGTTTCAACTCCATCATCAAAAAAAAAAAATCCATCACCTTGTTTGCTTTTCAAATGGACAGAATCAGTTCAGTTCAGTTCAGTCGCTCAGTCGTGTCCGACTCTTTGCGACCCCATGAATCGCAGCACGCCAGGCCTCCCTGTTCATCACCATCTCTCAATAGGCAATGCTTTTATAGCTCTTCCTCTATACCAGGCCTTACTCTAGGAAAATTAAATCCTTATAAAAACCTTCTAAGGTAGGTACCATTCTTATCATCCCCATTTTGGAGGGGGGATGAGGATGAGGGAGGGAGCATAAGCAACCTGTAGAAGGACCCACAGCTAGTGGCCAGTGCTGCAAGTGTGAAATACACACTGGGCTTCAAAGACTTAGTGGTAATTGAAGAATGTAAAATGCCTCAACAACTTTTACACTGACTACATGTTGAAATGATGGTATTTGAGATATATGAGGCTAAATAGCATGAAAATTAATTTCATCTGCTTCTTTTATCTTTCTCACGTGGCGGTGAAACCAATTAAAAAGACACATGTGACTCATATCTTCCTCCTATTGGGCAGCACTTTGGAAGGCCACTTGGAGGGCAGAACTCAGTAAAAGCTGAACACAGGGCTCTGAACACGTTCGGGCCTCCTCGCCCGTCCTCTCATCCTCTACATCAGCTGCCTGCTTCTCTCCCTACGGTCTTTGGTCTCCAGGGCAGAGAAAGCTGTGGGTAGCACTGAAACCAGACGGCTTTAGGAGTCTTACTCCTACCGCAGCTGAGGTCCCATGTGAAGCAGCCTCGGGCCCAGACAGCGGGCTGCACGCCCACCACATGTCACGCGCTTTGGTGTGTAAGAGAATGGCTCTGTCAGAGGCTAGAACTTGGTGGCATACTGCAGCGCCGGCCAGGCTGACTTCCGGTGTGCAGAGTTCCAGCTGAGGCAAATCTCGCGATATCTGGCTCCTAAGCCTCGTTAGGTCACGCTTTGGCGGCGGACCCTTTTTATTCTCGAGACTGAGCCAAAAATAGGCACAGAGGGTGGGAGAAGGAGAAAGCAGCAGATCAGATATTTTCGGAGGTCTCCTGGCAAGTGGGCCCGTGACTTTTAATCCTTTGTGTTTAGACTCGGTGCTGCAGTGTTTCCACATGGGCATCCATCTCCAGATACCAGGAAAAAGGGGACTGGTTCCGTGAGCCCTGTGGGAGGATCGGCAGCCAGCCCCTCTCTCTTCCCATCGGGCCTCTCTCAGCTTCTCAGAGAAGCTGTTTCCAATTTGCTTCCTGGAATTCAGGGAGGGCATGGGATGTTTTTCATCATGGAATTTTCACTCCCATCAAAGTGAATTTTCAGCGAGCAAGCCCCACCCCATTCTCACCACCAGCCCTCTTCTTTCAACTGCAAACACAGGGAGAATTGCCTGGCCGGGTCAGAGTCAGGTGTCCTCCCCGTGAAGCGTTCCAGGGGCTTCTGCTGGGAGGTCAGGACGGTGCTGCTGTTAGTTCCGCTGCAGTTGGTGGCAGTTACTGTTTTAAACAAGGCTCTAACTTTTGTATCATGTTTTGCTTTCTACTTTGGTTATCTTGTTAGATTCTCAGAAGAACCCTGTAAGGCAGCCAGGGTGAGAGTTGTGATCTCCATCTTACAGGTGAGGAAGTGGAGGCCCAGCTAAGAGGAAATGACTTTCCCAAAGCCACATGGCCAATGAGTTAACAAAACTAAAACGGGGACCCCCCTCTTCTGAATCCAAGACCAGTGGTCTCCTTGGGTTTCCCTCAGTAGCCAAGTGTGGCTTTGTCATTCTTTTGCTCCTGTTGCTCTTTTATTACATACAAGTGACCATTTCATTCAAGGCTGTTGAACAGCTGAGCTGAGCTCTGGGCACTAGTGACATAACAAAGAGCAAGAGAGGCAGGGCCTCTGTATTCCTGGACCTTCCACTCTAGGGGGAAGACAGACAGCAGAAAGTTAATGAGCCAAGAAACAAAAAAATATATATAATCACAACTTGGGCCAAGTGCTTCGGAAGGAAGACCAGGGTGGTCTGAGCAAACAGGCAGGGGTGGGCCTCTCTGAGGAGGCATGAGCCCTGAGACGTGAAGCATGAGGCAGGCAGCTATCTGAAGGCTTCCAAGGGAAGGCAGTTAGGCAGAGTTCCGAGTTCTCTTCAGCTGCTGAACTTTTTACTGTGTCACACTTGGGGCTAGAAGCTTTGAATACATTAGCTATTATTCCTGCACAAACTCCATGAGTTGAGTATACTGTTATTCTCTTTGGATAGTTGCTAGTAGCACTGAGCGAAACATCACCACTACCTGTCAGTGTGACCTGGTAACTAACAGGTCAAATTTATTTGAGCACAATTTATATCTTCCAGTCTCCAAGGGAGATTTGCAAAACTCAGACTCAGCAGCCTCAAGGCCCGAACAAGTGTCTCTGGAGTTTGCACTGGCAGCCACATTCAGGTAGAGGCAGTTAGAGACCCATGTCCCCGCTGCTGGCCCTTCTCACGTCACTTTGTGAATAGAGGGCCCTTGGGAATGAAGCAGGGGTTTGTGTCCTAAGGACCATGAACAAGAGCAGGGAGGAGGTCCTGACAGTGGACCTCAGGCTGAGGCCCTTTAGCTCCTACTGTTTTCCTAGAACACATGGCTTTATGATTCATTAGCTACTTAACTGAGAGATAAGGAACCCAAGGACTGAGCAAATTAAAACCAGACTGAAAAACTTCATTCAAGTTCAGCACCTCATGATTCCATTTTAGGGGTTGAACCAACTAATATTGTTTTCTTTCGGCAGGAAAATTACCATGCAGCCTTCCCTGCTCAACTCACACCAGCAAGGACAATTTAGGAACTAAGAGAGTTTTTTTTAAAGATGAGGAAGGGGACTTCCTTGGTGGTCCTGTGGCTAAGGCTCCACACTCCAAATGCAGGGGCCCTGGATTCAATCCCTGGTCAGGGAACTAGATCCCTCATGCTGCAACTAAGACCCAATGTGGCCAAATATATAAGCAAATAAAAGATAAGGAAGGACCAATACTTCTTTTTCTTATCAATTGAACAGAGATTTATGGAGTACCTGCCATGTGTAAAATATTCTGCAAGCCTTCTCCCCAGAGGAGGGGTGGAGCCCTGTGCTCTGTGAGGTGAAAAAGAAGGTGGTGGAAGAGCTTGCCGACCAAAGGGTGGGTTAGAGCTTGGCCTGAAGGGGAGGGGAGTGTAGGAAGAGAGGGGACTAGCCTGGGTTAGGATGGAAGCAGGGGGCCATTTCCTTTAGGTCTGCATCAGGGGTTCCAATATTTGCTCTTTGCAGCCAGCAGCCACTGGAGTAAGACTGTCTAGAAAGTGATGTGGCTGAGTTACATTTGTAAGTGATCTCTCTGGCTTGGGCAGGCGAATGGCCATCAGGGGAGCAAGAGACCTGGGCGGAGGCACTGGCCAGCTCTAAGCCAGGAATGAGCTGATGGTGCTTGGGGGGAGGTGCTTTTGGTTCAGCCCCTGGGAACACCCCATTGACATTCCAAAGGGGCATCCCAATGGTGGGATGTCAGGGCCCAGGAGACTGCTCCTAATCACCTTGGCTAAGCCACGTATGGGCCTCTCAGAGGACAGGAGTTTCCCTCAAATGTCAATCTCAAATATCCTGAGGGAGAAAAAGCATCACTTTTACATTTTCCAAATCACATATTTTATATATGTGTGTATGTTTGGCATGTGTGTCATGATATAATAAAAGGATATCAAAGAAATTTCTCTATTGCTGTGTGTGGCTTTGGCCTATGCTTTAAGGTCTCTGCTATGATTTGGGATATTTAGGAAGAAAAATCTAAGAAATGCTGACATAATGGAAAGCATTTGGGCATTAGGGTCAGCCAAACACAAATTCAAATATAACTTCTGCCATGAACTAGTTGTATAAACACAAGCAAATTCGCCTGAGTTCAGTTTCCTCTTCTATAAATCAGAGAGGGGGAAAAGAAAAAGCAGAGAAGGGAACAAGGCGTAGTACATTACACATTGTCTCCAGAGCCCATCAGACTTGGGTTCAAATATTCTCCCCAGAACTCAGATTGTGTGATTTGGGGTAAATCATTTCACTTCTCAGAGCCTCTGTTTCTTCTGTTGAAAAATGAGACAGTAAGTTTACTGCCTTGTAGGGCTTATTGTAAACTTCAAATAAAATAATTCCAGTAAAGAGCTTTGAACAGTGCCAGGAACTTTTTAGGTGTCCAGTTAAGTCAGTTTGCCTCTGTCTCAGTTTCCCTCTCTGTAACCAATCAAGTTGGATTGGATGGTCCCTTGGGGCTCTCCTCGTTTGTAATTCTAAATTTTTAAAATATATTTATTTTTAATTGGAGGATAACTGCTTTACAATGTTGTGTTAGTTTCTGCAATGCATCAACATGAATCAGCCATAAGTATACATATGTCCCCTCCCTCTTGAACCTCCCTCCTGCTTCCCACCCCATCCTCCTCTCTAGCTTGTCCCAGAGCACTGGGTTGAGCTCCCTGTGTCAGACAGTAAATTCCCACTGGCTATCTATTTTTAAAAATAGGGAACGCTTCACAGATTTGCATGTCATCCTTGTGCAGGGGCCATGCTAATCTTCTCCCTATAGTTCCAATTTTAGTATGTTTGCTGCTAAAGCGAGCACCTAAATTTATTTTTAAAACTCAGCAAGAGTTCACTTGTCTGGATGCCTGGGCACTTGTCCATTCTCCACGCACTCATCCCTAGTTTTTTCACCACTGTGGTGTGGAAAGTAGGCTGGGAGCAGGGCTGTGTAGAGCTGGTTGTTTTGGAGGTGCCCCAGAGGGAAGGAAACTCTCCTCTCCCGCCCTCTGGGTTTGGAGTCAGAACCTAGTCTCCCCGCCTTTATTTCCAAAACAGTTGCTGGCTGGAGCTGCAGGAACCTTCAAGCTCCAACTCAGAGAAATCCCTAGAGCCCCACGCCTCCACCCAGCCCCTGGGGCCTGCCCTGGGCCAGCTTCACTGAGCCAGATCCCCTGCTGTCCACAGAGGCTGGAGAGCGCAAACCCTGTTCCCTCTCACCAGGCTTGTGTGTCCAGAGTAGACATGAGAAGCATGAGGGGAGCCAACCCGAAGCACAGGGTTCCCCTTTCACCTTTCTCTCTCTCCTCTTGCCTTCTCTCTTTCCTGCCTATCTTGCGGACTCTCATCTGCCTGAAAGACTTGCTCCCACCTGCTTCCTTCCTTCTTTCCTCCTTCCCTCCTTCCCTCGTCCAAAGTATTTGCAGGTTGTAACTTTCCAAATTATTTCAAATCTGCTTTGAGAAGTGGGTTTCTCTTCTGGGGTCCCAGATGTGTCCCAGCTCACAAGTAACACTAAGACTAGTTTTGCAAGACTCTCGTCAAGCAGACAAGAGAAGGAGATGGAGATTCCTGGAGCCTGGGGAATCTAGGACACAGTTTTCCAAAAGTACATCAAACATGTAAGCTTCCACCACGTTTCCTAAGTCTGCCTCCCATCTCTACCACTAACTGCACGGCCCATGTTGAGCACAGGAGACACCAGAAGACAGCAGCTTAATTAAACTGCAGGTTAATTTTTGCCTCCCTCTGCTCTTTTATAGGGATTTCCCTATAGCTCAGATGGTAAGGAATCTGCCTGCAATGCAGGAGACCCAGATTTAATCCCTGGATCAGGGAGATGCCCCGGAAAAGAAAATGGCAACCCACTCCAGTATTCTTAGGTATTATAAAGTTCCTCTATAGGGCTTCCCAGGTGGCACTAGTGGTAAAGAACCCACCTGGCAATCTAGGAGACATAAGAGTTTGATCCCTGGGGTTGGAAGATCTCTTGGAGGAGGGCATGGCAACCCACTCAAGTATTCTTGCCTGAAGACTCCCATGGACAGAGGAGCCTGAAGGGCTCCAGTCCATAGGATTTAAGAGTCAGACACAACTGAAGCAACTTAGCACACATGCCCCTTTATAATTTAGCCAGTGAAGGTGTTGCGGAAACCAGTACTCGAGAAACCAAGCACCACACTGGAGAGTTGGGAGAACTCAGGTTTATTATGCTGGAGGGCCCAGAGGAGTTAACACTTCAAGCTCTGAGCCCTGAACAAAGGGGTTACAGAGGTTTTTATACATGGACAGGTGTGATTAAGCGGGTTTTCGGGTTTGCAGGGGTTAGGGTGAATGCAAAGAGCAGGACAAGGGTGAGTGAGATAAGCTCCAGTTCCTAGTATTGTGAGTCTCCACTTTCTGAGACCTACATGATTTAGACTTTGCAAGGAACAAGCTGAGTTACAGAGGCAGAAGGAGAAGGAGGTAAAATTTTAACTTTTCCTCTTCAAAGGTGCTCCCCCTGGCAGTCTAATCCCATGTAATCTGCTCTTCAATCATCAGTCAAAGGTGAGGCTTCCTCCTGCCCCACAATGCAGCTGTGATGCTGGCTGGGACACCTTAGCTCACCTCTTTCCAGGTTGAAGGAAGGAGCAGAAGAAGCACTAATTGGACAGATGGTTCCTGTTTCATGGCTGAGATAGGGCTAAGCTCCCCTGGATCCAGCAGACACAGATGATGTCTCTTTCTTGGGGTACCTTCTGTGGGCATTCCCAAGTTAAGCCCTCTGTCTATAACAACTGTGAAGCAGTCCATCACACTTTCATTTTACAGGCAAGTCCAGGCTTCTCATTTTCAGATAACCCTGCATGATTATCCCTGCTGGGCCCCTCACTTCCTGTCCTGATCCCTCTGGCCCAGGCTACTGCAGAATGTCTGGTACCTTCCGTGTACCAAGGAGGGTGAGAAGGCAGTCTGCTCCCTCCTTGTGCCCCAGAGAGCCCTCTTCCTCCTTCCATTCAGCAGGCAGCTGCTCTCCCAGCGGCCAACTTGGCATGCAGTCCTCAAATGCCTGTCCACAGCTCTCTCCCTCCCAGCCTCAAGCTGCTAAGTCACTTCAGTCGTGTCTGACTCTGTGTGACCCCATAGATGGCAGCCCACCAGGCTCCCTGTCCCTGGGATCTTCCAGGCAAGAACACTGGAGTGGGTTGCCATTTCCTTCTCCAATGCATGAAAGTAAAAGTGAAAGTGAAGTCGCTCAGTCGTGTCCGACTCTTAGCGACCCCATGGACTGCAGCCTTCCAGGCTCCTCCGCCCAGGGATTTTCCAGGCAAGAGTACTGGAGTGGGGTGCCATTGCCCAGCCTCAAGAGGAGCACTTAAAAAAAAAAAAATTTAGTTTTTTGGTTGTTCCAGGTCTTTGTTGTGGCATGCGGGATCTTTAGTTGCAGTATGTGAACTCTTAGCTGCAGCATGTGGGATCTAGTTCCCTGACCAGGGATGCAACCTGGGTCCCCTGCATTGGGAGAATAATATCTTAGCCACTAGACCACCAGGGAATTCCAAAGCTTGCCTTTTAAAATCCAAGAGTGCCCAGAGTCATGGAATGAGCTCTCAAAACTATTCCTTTGGATTTCCCTGGTGGTTCAGTGGTTAAGAGTCTGCTTGTCAATGCAGGGGTCATGGGATTGATCCCTGGTTCAGGAATATCCCTCATGCCATGGGACAGCTAAGCTCCTGCACCACAGCTACTGAGCCTGAATTCTAGAGCCACAACTCGTGAACCTGCTCCGCAACAAGAGAAGCCATCACAATGAGAAGCCTGTGGACTGCAACTAAAGAGTAGTCCCGGCTTGCTGTGACTACAGTAAGCCTGTGCCTAGCAATGAAGACCCACTGCAGCCAAAAATAAGTAACTAAATAAAAAGAAACAAAAAGAACTTTAAATACAAAACAACAAAAAAAGCTCCTCCTTTGTCAGCTCTTCACTTTGGCCTGACCCCTCGATTGAGCATACAGTATATCCTCACATATGTCCTGGTGCCCAGATGAAAATATGGATTTTTAACACACTCTTTCTATCACCCACTAAGTCTTTCTTTGCATCCTCTCCAAAGGACTAGATCCCCAGAGCTATCTTGCGCCCTTGTTGAGTCCCTTTCCTCACATCAGGCCACAGGCCTTCCTTATACCCCAGCAGATGCTCTGTCTCAGGGTATCTGGCACCATAGTCCTATCTGGGGGTCTCTAAGGTTTCCAAATTGCACAAAATTTCATAAGAATGGGTGTGCACAGCCACAGATGACAGTGTTCTTTATTAAAAAGGGATATTAGGAAGGGATATGGAGACATGAAAGATATACTGTCAGCAAACTAAAACCTTTTTTCTTTACTTAATTAGGATCACAGAAATTGAAAAGATAATAACTTTGTTACTACATGTTATTTAAGGCAGTGTCTGGTACTAAATCATCTCTCCCTTCGGTGGCATTTCTTCTCTGAGGTCCAGAGAAGGAAAGTGACTGGTGCAAAGTCAGCAGGTTGCTGAGCACGGAGCTGAAACTAGAGCAGTTCCCCGAGTCCCAGCACCAGCTCCACTCCCCTTCCCGGCAGGCGAGGCCTGGTCTTCTCTCCTCTTCATGTGTTCCCAGGGCTAAAGATTTGGACGGGCCAGGAGCGGGGGCAGAGTCAGCCTGTGTCCAGAGCCAGCACAGAGGTCTGGACAGGCTCCCAGGCCCCGGGCAGAGCTGGATGTGAAGGGAGGCTGAGGGCCCAGGAGGAAAGTGTGAGCCTTGATGGTGAGACCTGAGCACTGCTTCAGCTTTACTGCCAGCCCTACAGCTGCAGGAAGCCCTCTCGTGCTTGAAGGCTCTGATGAAGTGGTTGAAGGTTATGTGGGAACAGAGAAGCCAGCAAGGCTTTGCATCTGTTAAGAGAGGGCAGAGTGGAGTCTGAGAGTCTCAGTCAGCATCAGAGGTGAAAGGGCCTTAGAAACCATCTAGTCTGTGTGTGTGCTAAGCTGCTTCAGTTCAGTTCAGTTCAGTCGCTCAGTCGTGTCCGACTCTTTGCGACCCCATGAATCGCAGCACGCCAGGCCTCCCTGTCCATCACCAACTCCCGGAGCTGCTTCAGTCGTGTCCAGCTCTTATGACCCCCCATGGACTGTAGCCTGTCAGACTCCTCAGTCCAAGGGATTCTCCAGGAAAGAATACTGGAGTGGGTTGCCGTGCCTTCCTCCAGAGAATTGTCCTGACCAGGGATCAAACCCGCGCCTCTGGTGTCTCCCGCCTTGGCAGGTGGGTTATTTACCACTAGCGCCACCTGGGAAGCCCAAGTTGCAGTCAAATGGGTCCCTGGACCACCAGCTTCAGCATTCCTCAAAGTACCTCAAATCCTCCAGCCCCAACACAGACCTGCTGAACCGCAGACTCTGGGGGTTGGGCCCAGAAATCTGGGTTTAGACAAGCCCTCCAGTTGAGTCTGATGCACACTCGAGTGTGGAAACCAACCCCTTATTTTTGATAGATTTTAAAATTTTTTTATTTTTAGTTTTGGCTGTGCTGAGTCTTCATGGCTGAGGGTGGACTTTTTCTAGTTGCGCCTTTTGAAGTGTGTCCCTTATGAGAAAAGCCCTGGAGCCAAGGACAATTGTATTTCAGAGAGATGCCCTGAGTTCTGGGTCTTCCTCAGCGATTAAAGCATGAAGGCCTAAAGACAGATGGTGTTTGTCGAGTTACACAGGAAGAGGAAGGGCTGGTCCCCAGGGTGTCTGGGAAGGTCATCTCCTTGGTACACAGGCTTCGCATTTTCTGGTTTATCATGTTTTCCAACATGGGATCTAGGGCGTACCGGCTTCAGTAGCTGTGACACGTGGGCTCAGTATTGCTGCTCGAAAGCTCTAGAGCCCAGTCTCCGTAGCTGTGGCCCACGGGCGTAGTTACCCTGTGGCATGTAGAGTCTTCCTAGACCAAGGGTTGAACCCATGTCCCCTGCTTTGGCAGGCAGACTCTTAACCACTGGACCACCAGGGAAGTCCTCCAATCCCTTATGTTCCAGGGCATAGAAACTGAGGCCCAGAGAGGGAAAAGGGCTTACCTAAATTCACAAAGCCAGCTACCACTTCAGAGCCCGTCCTAGAGGCAGAAAGTCTTGCTTAGAATATTCTCCCTCCTGGTTTCATTCCTAGGAGAGAGGCTATTGGTTGCAAAGTGATGGAGTCAGTTTGCTGAGAGATCTTGAACAAGTGGCTTATTTCTGCTCTGGGCCTTTGCTTTGGCATTTTCCCAGAAAGGGGCTGGGGTAGATCATCTCTGGTCATGTAACACTCTGGTCTCTGGTGTGATCATGTCGCCACTGCCCCAGCCTTAAGAACATGGTGTGAAATTAAGACTTATTGAGACTTGCAAAGTGTCCCCCAAAATTACATCCCACACTTCTTATCCAGGAAGCTATTGTAGGATATGTGCCACCAAAATGAGAGAGTGAAAAAAAATAAAATAAAAGGAAGGCATGGATTTGTAAAGCAGGAGATAAAACACAGAAGAGGCAAAGAGAATCACCATGATGGTTATAAAGGAAAGTCCTGGGCTGTAAAGTGTGTACACAGTTGGAACGGGAGGAGGGAGGGCTCTGGGACTTATGTCTTCAGGAAAATAAATGGGAGAGGTAAATTATCTGATATATTTGATAATGTACAAATTAGTGATGTAGAAAACTAAGCAAATAAAATTATTAATATCTCCTGTAAGAAAAGTGTATATAACAAAGGAAGTATAATTATAATATGGTGCTTAGCTTAGCAGTAAACAATAGTTGTAATACTTCAAAGAGTGAATTTTGGTTTAGTCAAAAATTATGTTTAAACAGCATGAGGGAGAAAACAGGGTCCTTGAGTGATGCAAGAGGGCTGAATCCTCATCTGTCATAATAGGAATTCAAAAGGCAATGTCTGAAATTGATGGGACCTGCCTGGCGGTTCAGTGATTGGGACTCTGAGCTTTCACTGCAAGGGGCACAGGTTCGGTCCCTGGTGAGGGAACTAGAATCCTGCATGCTGTACAGCACAGTACAAAAAAAGAAAAAGAAAACAACAAACAACTTTAAAACAGATAAAAAGAAGCTATGTAAGCATATTATCTCTTAATGTCAATACATTCCAGAAGAAATAGCCAAAAGAGTTTGGGGGAGGGGCGAGGGTTGATGTGGAGGATGGGTAGGCCTGAAGATCACGTGCGGTTTTTCATTATAAGCTTTATGTTATTATTTGACTTTATAACAATGTGAGTATATCATTTTTATTATTCTTTAAATGAAAACAAAAGCACACGAGCTCTGGATCTTCATGGCCTCATTCAAATCCCAGCCCTGCCACGCTAATTGCCTGCCTTAGTCACCTTGTGAACTTCTCTGAGCTCCCTTTCCTCCTCATAGCTATTCGGTTAGGATGCTATGAGATTAAGTAACGTATGGAAAGCTCCTGGCCCAGGCCTGGTACACAGGGAGCCCTCGGCAGAAGAGCTGTGCCCATCGTCTGCCAGTGCTGCTCGGGCTTGCGGCACCGACACTCAGAACTGATGCCTCGCTTCTCACCCACTAATGTGCTGCCCCGAATCCTCTAGCATAGTTACAAATCACCACCAGCAGTCTGAAATATCTCTGCCCTTGTAACTTTCCATTCAGACCACATATTTGAATGAAACCATGGATCGATTCTCTCCATCCACAGCTCGTCCCCATCAGCGGCCTCTGGGCTCAGTCCTGCCACTCCAGAGCACGAGGATGTGAGGATGAGTGCCTCCCGCATCCAGGACCCCTCCAAAGTGAATTCTGAGTCCATGACCCGGCTCATCCAGAGACGTCCAGGTGTAGGAACACTGTCCGGCTGCTTGCGTGTGATGTGAGAAAGAGGGAGGAGCAGAAGCATAACCGTATCTCTCCCAGGTGCCCTCTCCTTCTTTGGACGACTGACCTCCAGTTAGCTCCGTGGCCAGACTCACCTGCTCACAGCTCTCTTGCCTCCCACAGGTGGCCACCATGATCCCCTGGGTGCTCCTGGCCTGTGCCCTTCCTTGCGCGGCCGACCCACTGCTGGCTGCCTTCGCCCGCAGAGACTTCCAGAAGGGCTCCCCTCAACTCATCTGCAGCATGCCTGGCCCCCAGGGTCCACCCGGCCCCCCAGGAGCCCCAGGGCCCTCAGGAATGGTGGGAAGAATGGGCTTTCCAGGCAAAGATGGCCAGGATGGCCAGGACGGGGACCGAGGGGAGATTGGAGAGGAAGGTAAGCCCAGTCCCTGTCCCTCCTGTTCCCACCTGTTGATAACATCTGACTCAAAAGGGGTTTGCAAAGTTATGAAAACTAATATATTTGAATCTTATTGCCTTATAAACCAAACTAATGTTTTTAAACAACAGAGTAGAAATTACCCGGCAGTCCAGTGTTTAGGACTTTCCACTTCAGAGGGCACGAGTTCGATCCCTGGTTGGGGAACTAAGATCCCCTATATTGCACAGCACAGCCAAAAAAAATTTTTTTAATTAAAAAAAAAAAAGGTGTGTTCTCTGGAAAGGAACAGTGAGCCTCAGATTTTCTGTTCCTGCCCCAGCTGCACTGTTGATTTGCTCAGTGACTTTAAGCAAGTCTCCTGAAGTAATATTCAGAACTGTCTAGGTTGCAAGAGACAGAAACCCAATTTAAATAAATAAAAATTAAAAAAGAAACCCAATTTATAGCCCCAAATGGAGTTTATTGGCTCATACAACTAGAAAGTCCAAGAGCCACGCTTCAGGAATAGCTGCATCCAGGAGCTCAAATATTGTCAGTGCTTTGCTTCTATGTATATTGGCTTGGTTCTCACAAAGGTTGGAATTTATGAAATGCCCATTTGATCCATAGAACAATTCTCAGGATGACTGATTCTTCCTGATCACATATTCATTCTGAACCAATCACTTTGACCACAGAAGTGAGGTACCACCATTGGCCAGGACTGGGTCAAGTGCCCACCCCTGGGTGTGAGTGTGCGTTGTGTGTGTGGTGAGGGCAGTTGATCACTGTGGTTGACAGCCTCACTAGGACCATATTAAGTAGTGAACAGCAGTTTTCCAAAGGAAGGGGTGCCAGGCAGACAACAGACCAATCAGAGACTGTCCACTCCACCGCAGCAACCTCCTGTCATCCTACAAAGGTTATCACTATCAACCAGTTAATGCATGTCTTTCCTGGCCTCTTTCTGTGTATTTACATATATGTATACTAATACCAGGAGAAGGCAATGACACCCCTCTCCAGTACTCTTGCCTGGAAAATCCTATGGACGGAGGAGCCTGGTGGGCTGCAGTCCATGGAGTCGCTGAGGGTCAGACACTACTGAGCGACTTCACTTTCACTTTTCACTTTCATGCGTTGTAGAAGGAAATGGCAACCCACTCCAGTGTTCTTGCTTGGAGAATCCCAGGGATGGGGGAGCCTGGTGAGCTGCCATTTATGAGATCACACAGAGTCGGACAGACTGAAGCGACTTAGCAGCAGCATACTAATACCAAACGTTGCCAAGTACTTAGCATAAGCAATCTGTTCCTGAAAACTAGATGTTCAGTGAGAAAATGCTGTTTGGGAATTTATTTCCCAGTTACTTAAAATAGGAAAAATTTAAATGCATTACACATTAACCCAAAACTCTAAACCACACACGCAAAAAAAGGCCTGCATATATACATATGAGAAGCAAAGCACCTTGCTAGGATGTAAAATATCTGCAGCATTACTTGCTGATCACCTAGTTCATAGGGTGGTTAACAGACCCTTGTTTTGTGTGCAGTAATGCTAAGACACTGCTTACACCTGGCAACCTCCAGCCGCAGGCTTCTCAATTGACATCCAGCATGTTTCCCTGATGGCTCAGCAGGTAAGGGAGAAGGCAATGGCACTCCACTCCAGTACTCTTGCCTGGAAAATCCCATGGACGGAGGAGCCTGGTAGGCTGCAGTCCATGGGGTCGCTAAGAGTCGGACACGACTGAGCGACTTCACTTTCACTTTTCACTTTCATGCATTGGAGAAGGAAATGGCAACCCACTCCAGTGTTCTTGCCTGGAGAATCCCAAGGACGGGGGAGCCTGGTGGGCTGCCGTCTATGGGGTTGCACAGAGTCGGACACGACTGAAGCGACTTAGCAGCAGCAGCAGCAGCAGGTAAGAATACACTGGCAATGCAGGAGACCCAGATTCAGCACCTGAATTGGAAAGATCCCCTGGAGGAGGGTCTGGAAACCCACTCTAGTATTCTTGCCTGGAGAATCCCCATGGACAGAGGAGCCTGGCAGGCTATAGTCCAAAGGATCTCAAAGAGTCAGACACGACTAAGCATAAACATGCTTTCCAAAACATCTGCCCACCCCCCAGCTCTGCCAGCCTGCCAGCTGTTTCAATTAACCATTGTGTTTGGATATGACTCCAGTTACCCATACATTTTGTTTAAAGTGTAAAATGTATTGATTTTGGGGGGCAGAAATATAAATGTTTTTATATAATCATCAGCCAAAAATACTGTGTTGAGAGAAATGTACATTATTAGAATATGGGAATTAAAAACCCAGAGGTGTTCTGTAGGCACACATTACCATGGAAATGTTCTGCAGGATACACTAAGTGTATACATCTAGCGATGGTTACTAGATGCCAGGCACTCAAATGTGCCAAGTAATGGGCATTGTGGTTTCTTTTGAACAAAAAAGAGTTTCTGCCACCTTCTTTTTCCACTTAACAATATATTTTAGAGAAGTTTTCATATGGTACATGTAAATCTGTGTCATTTATTTTTAAAACTCCTGCCAAGAATTGCATATAAGGGATGGACCATAATTTTTCTCATCATCTCCCTTTGGATAGGCATTTAATTGTTCCTAGTTTTTGTTATTGTAAGCAATGCTGCTGTAAAAACCTTTGCCCACGTGGGCAGGGATCTCGGGCACTGGTCAAGGATTTCACTAAGGTCAGTGCTTTGAAGTCAAGAGGCTTCTTACAATTCTTGTCTCAACCCATTATTAGCACAGCCTGGGGAAGGGCTGACCTGGCAGACAAACCAGACTCTTCCTTCAAAGGCAGGACAAGGGAAGGGCATGAATTGTGACAAGTTATCTTTGCCCCAGTCCACATGATTCTGGAAGGTGCATATTACCATTCCCACTTTCCAGATAAGATGGGAGAAATGCCCCTGGTAATATGATTTGCATCCATTTCTGTGTGACTGCATAGACTGTGTTCTTTCCTTTACTCAAAGCCTTGTGTTCCAAGGATGGAAAGCCAAAGTGAGCCCTCTGCCTAGTTCTCAGCGTCCTCCTCCATAACACCAGCTGTTCTGTCTTCCAGGTTCACCTGGCCGGACGGGTAATCGGGGGAAGCCAGGCCCGAAGGGCAAAGCCGGGGCCATTGGGCGGGCCGGCCCACGTGGCCCCAAAGGGGTCAGCGGTGCCCCGGGCAAGCACGGCATACCCGGCAAGAAGGGGCCCAAGGGCAAGAAGGGGGAGCCGGGCCTCCCGGGGCCCTGCAGCTGTGGCAGCAGCCACGCCAAATCGGCCTTCTCCGTGGCAGTGACCAAGAGCTATCCACGGGAGCGGCTGCCCATCAAATTCGACAAGATACTAATGAACGAGGGCGGACACTACAACGCTTCCAGTGGCAAGTTCGTCTGCGGCGTGCCAGGCATCTACTACTTCACCTACGACATCACACTGGCCAACAAGCACCTGGCCATCGGCCTGGTGCACAACGGCCAGTATCGCATCCGGACCTTCGACGCCAACACGGGCAACCACGACGTGGCCTCGGGCTCCACCATCCTGGCGCTCAGGCAGGGGGACGAGGTCTGGCTGCAGATCTTCTACTCTGAGCAGAATGGGCTCTTCTACGACCCATACTGGACCGACAGCCTCTTCACGGGCTTCCTCATCTACGCTGACCAGGACAACCCCAGTGAGATATAGACAGGACGATGCTCATCTCCCAGCTGCTCCCGGACTTGGGCTCCCAGCACAAGACCCCTAAACTGTTGGGAGCTGGAAGTCAGGAGCATCTAACCTCAGGCCGACCTCCTCCACCCCTTTTTCCTCCATCATTAAATCCAAGCTTTTTTATTCATTCTTCCATCTATCCGTTTGCTAATTTTCTTAATAGGCACTGCGCTACACTCCAGAAGACACCTCAGTGAACAAGACAGAGAAAGGTTCTCTCCTCATTGGGCTTACATTCTAATGGGAGAAACAATTTACAAACAAAACAGCAAATAGTGTAATTATTGTACCAGGATGGGAAGGCACGGTCCGGGGTGGAGCGTCATAGAAGAACAGGAGACAGGGAAGTGGGTGAAATTGTTTTTTTTTAAGATATTGTCTTTTGGGGTTTATTTGCATAAAATCTGGGCTTCCCTGGTGGCTCAGGCGGTGAAGAATCTGCCTGCAATGCAGGGGACCCGGGTTTGATCCCTAGGTCAGGAAGGTCCCCTGGAGGAGAGTATGGCAACCCACTCCAGTATTCTTGCCTGGAGAATCCCATGGACAGAGGAGCCTGGCGGGCTACAGTCCATGGGGTCACAAAGAGTCGGACATGACTGAAGAGACATAGCATGCACATAAAGTCTACAAATCTTAAATGGACAGCTCAGTGAATTTTCATGTATTCACATACCTTGTCACCTTCGTGTAGATCAAGTACAGAATATCACCAGCTCCCCAACTCCTCAAGGCAATCTGAAGTCCCCTCCACACCAGTACAGAAAGAGGTTAATTTTTAAGTTGGGCCCCAAAGCTCAAGCTATGGCAAGACAAAAGTGGGGAGGGGCGTCCTGGCAGAAGGAGCAGCCCGCTGCAGGAAAGAGGAACCAGCTGAAGGCCAGAGGGGTGAGTGAGTGAGAAAGGAGGCAAGGACAAGAGATGCGAGGCCGGAAGTTTATTCAGAACCTCACAGGCCACGGCAAAGAGTTCATTCTGCTCCAGAAAGCAAGAGTGAGCGCAACCGTCAGATGGGGATGACCTTGAGCCTATTCCAGGCATGAGTCAAGTCAACATCATACTTAAGTACTTCATTATCAGTTACAATTTACCCCCAGGCCCACTTCTCCCTCACTGGGGTACACGGGGTATGCCAGCCTGCCTGAGAAACACTGGGCAGACGTGAGGAGCCTATAGACAAATCTTGTCCCCAGCCCAGGGGTTTCCAGCGTGCAGGGATCTGAGAGGGTGGTGCTGAGAAGGCCCCCTTCCCTCCCAGGTCAATTACTGGAGAGGATTTTCTGATGAGCCACAGTGCTAGCAGATTGTGCTGACTGACTTCTGGCTGGAAAAGTGAGACCAGGGGGACCCTCGGGGACAGGAAACACCGCCTGGAGTAGTCCTGGAAGGAGTGGACCCATCCATAAACAAATCGGAGTTTGCTTTAATTCCATTGTCTTTGATGTATAAAACCTATGGGGCAGGGACGGTTTGGGGCCCAAGTAGATTAGTATGTGGTTGGGACCCTCCCCAGCTCCCTGTAAAAAAGAGCCAGCTTCTGAGCTCAAGAAGCATCTTTGTATATGAACAATTCTTTTGTCTCTTTCTTTCTTTTACTCTTTTTAAAAGAGCATCTTTAGCCACTTCCTCTCCCTTCCTTTAGGGTTGCAGATATTTGAAGGCAGGTGACAATCCTGTGAAGCCTGGGTAATAAATCCAGCCTGATAAAGATGGGCAGGGCCCCGAAGGCCCATAGTTGCCACTTCTGGGCCTGACCTAAACCCATGTCCCATTAACAGCCTGCCAGGAAACCCCCAGAAAAGGTAGTAGGCATGATGGGGATCACTCAGCACTCTTTCTGGGGGTGGGGCGGAGGTGCACAGAGGCCTTGTAGGACCAAAGAGCCAGCGTCTCGTCTTCCTTGGATGTGGCCCAGGGCTGCTGGAAAGGGTGAGATAGGATTGCTGGGTTTGTGGCAGGTGGGCAGAAGCAGGTGACACAGCTGAGGGGTCTCTGATAGCAAGGATGAGGGCTGATGTACCCCTAACACTTCTGAGGGTGCCTGCCTCCTAGATGCCATGAGGACTTGGAGTCCTCATGGCAACTGTCTTTAGGCCTTTATGCTTGAGGCACTGAGGAAGACCCAGAACTCAGTGCAGTTCATTTCAGTTACTCAGTCATGTCCGACTCTTTGCGACCCCATGGACTGCAGCACGCCAGGCCTCCCTGTCCATCACCAGCTCCTGAAGCTTGCTCAAATTCATGTCCATCGAGTCGGTGATGCCATCCAACCGTCTCATCCTCTGTCATTCCCTTCTCCTCCTGCCTTCAATCCTTCCCAGCATCAGGGGCTTTTCCAGTGAGTCAGTTCTTAGCATCAGGTGGCCAAAGTATTGGAGTTTCAGCTTCAGCATCAGTCCTTCCAATGAATATTCAGGACTGATTTCCTTTAGGATTGACTGGTTGGATCTCCTTGCTGTCCAAGAGACTCTCAAGAGTCTTCTCCAACACCACAGTTCAAAAGTATCAATTCTTCGGTGCTCAGCTTTCTTTATCGTCCAACTCTCATATCCATACTTGACCAATGGAAAAACCATAGTTTTGACTAGGTGGACCTTTGTTGGCAAAGTAATGTCTCTGCTTTTTAACATGCTATCTAGGTTGCTCATAACTTTTCTTCCAAGGAGCAAGTGTCTTTTAATTTCATGCCTGCAGTCACCATCTGCAGTGATTTTGGAGCCCCCAAAATAAAGTCTCTCACTCTTTCCAGTGTTTCCCATTCTATTTGCCCTGAAGTGATGGGACCAGATGCCATGATCTTCGTTTTCTGAATGTTGAGCTTTAAGCCAACTTTTTCAATCCCCTCTTTCACTTTCATCAAGAGGCTTTTTAGTTCCTCTTCACTTTCTGCCATAAGGGTGTTGTCATCTGCATATCTGAGGTTATTGCTATTTCTCCTGGCAATCTTGATTCCAGCTTGTGCTTCATCCAGCCCAGCATTTCGCATGATGTACTCTGCATATAAGTTAAATAAGCAGGGTAACAATATGCAGCCTTGACGTACTCCTTTCCCGATTTGGAACCAGTGTGGTGTTCCATGTCCAGTTCTAACTGTTGCTTCCTGACCTGCATACAGATTTCTCAGGAGGCAGGTAATGTGGTCTCATACTCCCATCTCTTTAAGAATTTTCCATAGTGTGTTGTGATCCACACAGTCAAAGGCTTTGTCATAGTCAACAAAGCAGATGTTTTTCTGGAACTCTCTTGCTTTTTCAATGATCCAGCGGATGTTGGCAATTTGATCTCTGGTTCTTCTGCCTTTTCTAAATCCAGTTCGAACATCTGGAAGTTCATGGTTCACTGTTGAAGCCTGGCTTGGAGAATTTTAAGCGTTACTTTGCTAGGGTGTGAGATTAGTACAATTGTGCAGTAGTCTGAACATTCTTTGGGATTGCCTTTCTTTGGGATTGGAATGAAAACTGATCTTTTCCAGTCCCGTGGCCACTGCTGAGTTTTCCAAATTTGCTGGCATACTGAGTGCAGCACTTTCACAGCATCATCTTTCAGGATTTGAAAGAGCTCAACTGGAATTCCACCACCTCCACTAGCTTTGTTTGTAGTGAAGCTTGGCAAGGCCCACCTGACTTCGCGTTCCAGGACATCTGGCTCTCGTGAGTGATCACACCGTTGTGATTCTCCAGGTCATGAAGATCTCTGCATCTTTGTGGAATAAAATTTTCCTTGGCCCCAGGGTCTTTACTCATAAGAGACACACTTCAAAAGGCAGCCATTACCAAACAGGAACAAAGCTGATCGCTAGTTAAAGTGGTACGGAGAAGGCAATGGCACCCCACTCCAGTACTCTTGCCTGGAAAATCCCAGGGACAGGGGAGCCTGGTGGGCTGTCGTCTATGGGGTCACACAGAGTCGGACACGACTGAAGTGACTTAGCAGCAGCAGCAGTTAAAGTGGTAAGGACTGATTTTAATCAGTCATGTATCACTGCAGTAGGGAAGAGTCCAGTGTGAACTGGACTCACTGGTTTATGCAGCAGTGTTTTAAATGAAGGATAAGGGAGCAGGGGTGGGGCTGGGGGGCAAGGAGCTCTGTAGACTCAAGGAAATGGAAAATTACAGAAGGGGGAGGGGCTGATCCAGGTGAATATCGGATGTGCCTTTATGCCTGCTAGCAAGCCCATGGTGAAGGACAGGGAAACCTGGTGTCTGCAGTCCATGGGGTCGCAAAGAGTCAGACACGACTGAGCGACTGAACATTAAGAACCAAACAGGCCTTTATCAAAATGGGGCTCCTACCCTCCCACAAAGACTGGGAAACGGAGTGCTATCTTCAGATGCTGGGTGGAACGATCAGTATATTCTTTTGGCTGCCTTGAGTGTTTTCAGGCAGACACTTTAAGTGGGGGGATGGGTCATCCTAAGGATGTGGCCTTGAGCTGCTACTGAAAGCTTTATTAGTGTTTGTTCAAGTCTTTATGGCTGCAACCCACAGGCCCAGGAAAGAAGAAGAAGCCTGGCTAGAGTTTGGGCAAGGAGAGGGTCTTTGTCACCATTCACTTCTGGAGAACATCTGGGGAATCTGCAGCTCTATTACAGTGCGGAGAGCCCCAGACCCACACTGCCCTCACAGGCCAGCCCAGCCCAGCCCTCGCGCGACCTCGGGGCGCCTCTGACGACGAGCGGGTCAGCACATCAGGTACCGGCAGGGTCTTCCAACGCTAACTTCTGAATTAAGACTGTGATCAAGGAGAGGTCAGCAAAGCAGTCACCTCAGGCACAGAATTCAAGGGGTGCCCCCCAAAGCAGTCAATAGAAATAATATTTTAATGCAACATTTTAATAAATCAAAATTAATACAAAAAAGTTTTGATGAACAAAATATCAAAATGTTAAGTAAAGATGGGGTCTGACAGTGCCGGCATTCGGGCAAGATAAGGGAGGCCCAGTTATGCAAGCTTGCCTCAGACACCCTGGGCAGCCAGGCCTTAGAGGTGGAAACTCTTCTTCAGTCCCATGGGTGTCATCTTCACTCTTTCCACTAGAGGGCGAGCGTCTACCACACAAGCCTCACCAGTCCCGCCGCTTAGAGGCTGGACGACATCCCTGGCGTCTTCTCTCCCGTTTCTAGATTCTGAGCCAAAGGGGGAGGAAAAAGGGCTGGGGTGGGAGGTGGGAAAAAAGAGAGATTCTGATCCATGATATTATTCGACCGTGACCCTCTGCTGGAGAAAAGAAAAAGAACCCAAGAGCCACACATCTTCCTAGCATTTTCAGTTAAAGGGACTGTGCGTGCATGCGGCGCTCAGTTGCTCAGTCGTGTCTGGCTCTTTGTGACCTTATGGACTGTGGCCCACCAGGCTCCTCTGTGCGTACATTCACAATTACAGAGGCAGCTGGCAGAGTGCAGGAATACAGCAGCTGTCCAGGAAGCAAGAAATCTGGGTCCCAGTCCTAGTTCTGTCTTGTCATTCCTTATGTGGCTTCAGCCAAGTTATTTCACGTCAGATGGCCTCAGTATCACTATCTGTGAAGCAAAGGATGGATCAGATGAGGTCTCAGAATCCATTTAGCACTAAACATTTGTGCTTCGGTCTCCAAAGCAGAGCTAAGAAAAGAGCCTGAAATTACTGAAACATAAATTAAAACAGCTGGATGAATCAAGCCAGCATGCTCTGAAGCACTGAACTTTCACATCTGGCCCTCTGCTTCTTTGGAAGACAATGGTCGGTTGCTATTATTAGGTTTCCTGAGCTGGAAGACAAGAAGACTCACTACTAGTGAACGTTAGCCACATGCTGGGTGTTACGTCTTTTCTCAGTTTCTCAACCCTGCTACTCTTGCCTGGAAAATCCCAGGGACAGGGGAGCCTGGTGGGCTGTCGTCTATGGGGTCACACAGAGTCGGACACGACTGAAGTGACTTAGCAGCAGCAGCAGTTAAAGTGGTAAGGACTGATTTTAATCAGTCATGTATCACTGCAGTAGGGAAGAGTCCAGTGTGAACTGGACTCACTGGTTTATGCAGCAGTGTTTTAAATGAAGGATAAGGGAGCAGGGGTGGGGCTGGGGGGCAAGGAGCTCTGTAGACTCAAGGAAATGGAAAATTACAGAAGGGGGAGGGGCTGATCCAGGTGAATATCGGATGTGCCTTTATGCCTGCTAGCAAGCCCATGGTGAAGGACAGGGAAACCTGGTGTCTGCAGTCCATGGGGTCGCAAAGAGTCAGACACGACTGAGCGACTGAACATTAAGAACCAAACAGGCCTTTATCAAAATGGGGCTCCTACCCTCCCACAAAGACTGGGAAACGGAGTGCTATCTTCAGATGCTGGGTGGAACGATCAGTATATTCTTTTGGCTGCCTTGAGTGTTTTCAGGCAGACACTTTAAGTGGGGGGATGGGTCATCCTAAGGATGTGGCCTTGAGCTGCTACTGAAAGCTTTATTAGTGTTTGTTCAAGTCTTTATGGCTGCAACCCACAGGCCCAGGAAAGAAGAAGAAGCCTGGCTAGAGTTTGGGCAAGGAGAGGGTCTTTGTCACCATTCACTTCTGGAGAACATCTGGGGAATCTGCAGCTCTATTACAGTGCGGAGAGCCCCAGACCCACACTGCCCTCACAGGCCAGCCCAGCCCAGCCCTCGCGCGACCTCGGGGCGCCTCTGACGACGAGCGGGTCAGCACATCAGGTACCGGCAGGGTCTTCCAACGCTAACTTCTGAATTAAGACTGTGATCAAGGAGAGGTCAGCAAAGCAGTCACCTCAGGCACAGAATTCAAGGGGTGCCCCCCAAAGCAGTCAATAGAAATAATATTTTAATGCAACATTTTAATAAATCAAAATTAATACAAAAAAGTTTTGATGAACAAAATATCAAAATGTTAAGTAAAGATGGGGTCTGACAGTGCCGGCATTCGGGCAAGATAAGGGAGGCCCAGTTATGCAAGCTTGCCTCAGACACCCTGGGCAGCCAGGCCTTAGAGGTGGAAACTCTTCTTCAGTCCCATGGGTGTCATCTTCACTCTTTCCACTAGAGGGCGAGCGTCTACCACACAAGCCTCACCAGTCCCGCCGCTTAGAGGCTGGACGACATCCCTGGCGTCTTCTCTCCCGTTTCTAGATTCTGAGCCAAAGGGGGAGGAAAAAGGGCTGGGGTGGGAGGTGGGAAAAAAGAGAGATTCTGATCCATGATATTATTCGACCGTGACCCTCTGCTGGAGAAAAGAAAAAGAACCCAAGAGCCACACATCTTCCTAGCATTTTCAGTTAAAGGGACTGTGCGTGCATGCGGCGCTCAGTTGCTCAGTCGTGTCTGGCTCTTTGTGACCTTATGGACTGTGGCCCACCAGGCTCCTCTGTGCGTACATTCACAATTACAGAGGCAGCTGGCAGAGTGCAGGAATACAGCAGCTGTCCAGGAAGCAAGAAATCTGGGTCCCAGTCCTAGTTCTGTCTTGTCATTCCTTATGTGGCTTCAGCCAAGTTATTTCACGTCAGATGGCCTCAGTATCACTATCTGTGAAGCAAAGGATGGATCAGATGAGGTCTCAGAATCCATTTAGCACTAAACATTTGTGCTTCGGTCTCCAAAGCAGAGCTAAGAAAAGAGCCTGAAATTACTGAAACATAAATTAAAACAGCTGGATGAATCAAGCCATCATGCTCTGAAGCACTGAACTTTCACATCTGGCCCTCTGCTTCTTTGGAAGACAATGGTCGGTTGCTATTATTAGGTTTCCTGAGCTGGAAGACAAGAAGACTCACTACTAGTGAACGTTAGCCACATGCTGGGTGTTACGTCTTTTCTCAGTTTCTCAACCCTGCTGTGAGCAGTTATCATGACCATCATTCCCACTTTACAGATGGGGACAGTTGAGTCCTCAAAAGCTTGGGTCAATGCCAAAGGAGATAGATGGGCTCCAGTTTAGACATTTACAACTGGCCTCCTATTTGCATTTCATCGGCCACAAAGAAGTGGGCTTCAGGCTGGATGCTTACAACTCTAAGCACTTCCCGAGACAAGAGATAGGTGGGCTCCAGTTGAGCAATTTTACAATCAGCCTCCTGTTTCCCTCCAGAATGAAAGTAACAACATAAGCAGGGTAAACAGCCAGCCTTTGTCTCTTGTAAACACCTTAAGGTAATAGTCATGGCAGTAGTCAAGGTAATAGTCACGACAAGGACAAAGAGGGACAAAACCCTGTTTGAGTAAAGGATTACGGGATCTCCGATTCCCCCCCACCACCTTTTTTGGGAACAAAGAAGACACTACACATATGTAAATTCTCCTTATGGGTCAAAAGTCAGGGGATAACGCCAGTGCATGAGTCTTGTTCCTCCCAGAAGCCTTCACTTCAAGATCCATCTTGGCTGAGGGGTGCCTGCACACTCAGGGGAGTTTCCTAGGACAGGTCAGGTGTGGGAAAAGAAACCAGATAATTGGCTAAAGGTAAATAAAGACCTGGAAGAACTGACCTATATCAGTGACTTAACCACCCCTTTACTGCGCTCCCCCTCACTAGGGGGACACTCACACCCTTTCTCTTCGGGTGTACATCTCTACCATAATTCTGTCTTAACTAAACAAGTCATTTCTCTGTGTGCTCTCATAGCACACAACAAATTGCTGTTGTGCTATGTGTTCAGTAATAAACTTTATAGCTGCATTTACAGTTTTTGCCTCCGTGATAAACGCATTTTTCACTGGGGGCATTTGCCCCTGGATCTTTTTTTCCTGGATCTTTAGCCTATATCCGTGATTGGTCTGGTGGCTAGGATTCCTGCTTTTCATCCAGGCTACCCAAGTTTAATTCCTGGGTAGGAAATAAAGATCTCACCTCACGCCTCCATTCACTGCTGCCTCACCAAGATCAAATCCAATAGCTAAGGCTGGAACCAAATGGGTGAATCTAGAGTCTGCAGTTTGAGTGACACTGGCCATGAACGGGCCCCTTGGTGGGCAACAGGACTTCCCTACCACACTGTGTGCCCCACCCCCCATCCCAAGGGAGGAGAACCAGAGAAATCAGACAGCCCAGATTCAGAAGCACTCCTGCACGGTATGGGTTGAGCCCCAAATACTTCCTTCCCACAACACAGGATTCTGTCTAAACTATTAAAGATTACAGATTTCATTTTCAGCAGACACCTCCTAAGGTCTCAGTGTGGCGAGGCCAGGGTACTCGCCTGTGGTCCCTCAGACAGGTGGGGAATCAGAAGCTCCCAGGGCAGAGGAGGGTGTGGACACGGCCATGCCTCCTCCAGCTTCCTCAGCGGGTCTTGGGAGTCTGGCCCATTAACCAAGCTCCTCAAGCCAGCTCTGGATACAGCCACTTTGCTAATCCCTGGGCCAGGCTGAGGGGAAAACTACCAAACAAAAGACTCAGATTCTAGTCTGTAATGGGGGCTGGAACCTGTGTGTGTCCCTTTTTCGTTATTTGCTCCTTTCCTGGAGTCCCTTTCACAGCCATCCTCAGGCCCCGCTGGCCGCTGGCCGTGGCACTCTGAGGTTGAGATGGAAGCCTACCTCCCCTGAGAGGTCCAGCTCCGCAGGCAGCGGCCAAGGGCATGAGGAGGGCAGGTGCTTACTTACTGGCTCCTAAGAACCTCTGCAAAATTCCAGGCCTCTCCCTGCTTCAGAGACAAATGCCTAAACAGAATTTCTCAGAAAGCACCCCAAATGGCTCTGGGCAAGTCACTTAAAAAAGACATTCATCATCTGCTTTATCATTTTGCCTCAGATGGACCCTGATGGAAAATAAGAAGGAAGGATCTTCCCTGGCGGTCAGTGGTTAGGACTCTGCACTTTCATTGCCATGGGGCCTGTGTTCAATCCCTATTCGGGGAACTAAGATTCCACAAGCCACACAGCACAGACAAAAAAAGGAAAAAAAAATTTTTTTTTAAGAAACAAAAAAGAAGAGTTCAGCTTCATCCTTGGAATTTATTTTCAGCAAAGCCCTTGTAAACTCACAGCACACATTCATCTCTACCCCAAGTGATTTTTCAAGCTGAGGCTGACAATTGCCCCAAGTGGCCTCCTAATGTGAAAAGTTGGTATTCCACATGGGGCTTTCCCGTTCTATAAAACTCATTTAATGTATGAGCTTAATTACATGGAGAACAAGGGCCTCAGAGGTAAAAGGCTAAGGAGGGCATTAAATTCTGAAACACTTCTGAGCAGCCCCTTCACCCGGCACAACTGCACAGACAAATCACACTTAAGCTCCTGAGCACACGGAGGTCTGGAAGAGCCACCTTCTGTAAGGAATGGAGAGGAGAGAAGAGCAGGGGTGCCCAGGGCACCTGCCCACTCCTGTAGGGCAGTCCTGTAGTCCAGAGCACTGACCGCTGTGCGTAGCTGAACTTGAACTGGTGGACTTTATCATGAGACCAATTTTGGCCAGTTCGTTTATTCAACAGATATTTGAACAACCCTCTACTCATCACCAAACCCTGAACTAGGCACTGGGGATGCTGGAATAAGCAAAATGCAAACATGGTCTCTGTCTCCCTGGACCCTTGAGTCTAGCACAGGCAACAAGCACTGGACAAATGACCAGGGTAGTAAATGTAAAATGTCAACTGCCAGATGGTGTCATGAGAATGGCAAGGTAGGAGAACTTTACTGGTTGAGTGATATGAACAAGCTGAAAACTGCAAGGTAAGTTATTGGAGAAGTAGGGTGTGTCTGTGCTTAGTCGGTCAGTGGTGTCCAACTCTTTGTGACCCCATGGATTGCAGCCTGCTAGGCTCCTCTGTTCATAGGGATTCTCCAGGCAAGAATACTGGAGTGGATTGCCATGCCCTCCTCCAAGGAATCTTCCCAACCCAGAGATCGAGCCTAGGTCTCCCACATTGTAGGCAGATTCTTTACCAACTGAGCCACCAGGGAACCCCAAGAATCCTGGAGTGGGTAGCCTACCCCTTCTCCTGGGATAGGATGTCCCCACCCAGGAATCAAACCGGCGTCTCCTGCATTGTAGGTGGATTCTTTACCAGCTGAGCTGCCAGGGAAGTCCTGAAGCAGGGTGGGGAAGGTATCTGAGGGGAGAAGGGGAGAGATCATCATATGCAAAGGCCCTGGGGGGACCGGAAGGGCAGGTTGGGGGAATCAAAGTATGATGACCACCGTGATCCCCAGGTCATGATGGGGACATGGAGGGACACTGCAAAATAAGGTGAGGGGGCCGAGCTCAGAGCTTGAAGACTTGTTAGGTCAAATTCAAGACTTCTGCCTTGACTCTGAGAACAAAGGAAAACAATGATTTTAAGTGGATGGGTGACATAAGCAAACTTGGATTTTGAGAAGATCACTCTTGTCATAGCCACTGCAATTTAACCTAAAGAAGAGCTTTGCAATCAAATGCTTAATCTTGGGAAAGTAATAACAATAAACACATGAATTGGGTTTTGTTGCATAGGAACCTGGAATGTTAGGTCCATGAATCAAGGTAAATTGAAAGTGGTCAAACAGGAGATGGCAAGAGTGAACATCTACATTTTAGGAATCTACATTTTAGGAACTAAAAATGTACTGGAATGGGTGAATTTAATTCAGATTACCATTATATCTACTGCTGTGGACAAGAATCCCTCAGAAGAAATGGAGTAGCCCTCATAGTCAACAAAAGAGTCCAAAATGCAGTACTTCGATGCAATGTCAAAAACGACAGAATGATCTCTGTTCGTTTCCAAGGCAAACCAATCAATATCACAATAATCCATGTCTATGCCCCAACCAGTAATGCTGAAGAAGCTGCAGTTGAACAGTTTTGTGAAGACCTACAAGACCTTCTAGAACTAACACCCCCAAATTATGTCCTTTTCATTATAGGGGACTGGAATCCAAAAGTAGGAATTCAAGAAATATCTGGAGTAACAGGCAAATTTGGCCTTGGAATATGGAATGAAGCAGGGCAAAGTCTAATAGAGTTTTGCCAAGAGAATGCACTGGTCATAGCAAACACCCTCTTCCAACAACACAAGAGAAGACTCTACACATGGACATCACCAGATGGTCAATACTGAAATCATATTGATTATATTCTTTGCAGTTGAAAAATGAAGAAGCTCTATACATTCAGCAAAAACAAGACCAAGGGCAGACTGTGGCTCAGATCATGAACTCCTTATTGCCAAATTCAGACTTAAATTGAAGAAAGTAAAGAAAACTACTAGACCATTCAAATCCCTTACAATTATACAGTGTAAGTGACAAATAGATTCAAGGGATTAGATCTGATAGACAGACTGCCTGAAGAACCATGGACGGGGGTTCGTGACATTGTGCAGAAGACAGTAATCAAGACCATCCCCAAGAAAAAAAATGCAAAAAGGCAAAATGGTTGTCTGAGGAGGCCTTACAAATAGCTGAGAAAAGAAAAGAAGCTAAAGGCAAAGGAGAAAAGGAAAGATATACCCATCTGAACGCAGAGTTCCAAAGAATAGCAAGGAGAGATAAGAAAGCCTTCCTCAGTGATCAATGCAAAGAAAGAGAGGAAAACAATAGAATGGGAAAGACTAGAGATCTCTTCAAGAAAATTAGAAATACCAAGGGAACATTTCATACAAAGATGGGCACAATAAAGGACAGAATAGTATGGACCTAACAGAAGCAGAAGATATTATGAAGAGGTGGCAAGAATACACAGAATTATACAAGAAAGATCTTCATGATCCAGATAACCACTATGTTGTGACCACTCACCTAGAGCCAGACATCCTGGAATGCGAAGTCAAGTGGGCCTTAGGAAGCATCACTATGAACAAAGCTAGTGGAGGTGGTGGAATTCCAATTGAGCTATTTCAAATCCTAAATGATGATGCTTTGAAAGTGCTGCACTCAATATGCCAGCAAATTTGGAAAACTCAACAGTGGCCACAGAACTGGAACAGGTCAGTTTTCATTCCAATCCCAAAGAAAGGAAATGCAAAAAAATGTTCAAACTACGGCACAATTGCACTCATCTCACATGCTAGCAAAGTAATGCTTAAAATTTTCTAAGCCAGGCTTCAACAGTATGTGAACCATGAACTTCCAGATGTTCAAGCTGGATTTAGAAAAGGCAGAAGAACCAGAGATCAAATTGCCAACATCCGCTGGATCATCGAAAAAGCAAGAGAGTTCCAGAAAAACATCTACTTCTGCTTTATTGACACACCAAAGCCTTTGACTGTGTGGATCACAGCAAACTGTGGAAAATTCTTAAAGAGATGGGAATACCAGACCACTTGACCTGCCTTCTGACAAATCTGTATGCAGGTTAAGAAGCAACAGTTAGAACTGGACATGAAACAACACACTGGTTCCAAATTGGGAAAGGAGTACGTCAAGGCTGCATATTGTCACCCTGTTTATTTAACTTATATGCAGAGTACATCATGCAAAATGCCAGGCTGGATGAAGCACAAGCTGGAATCAAGATTGTCGGGAGAAATATCAATAACCTCAGATATGCAGATGACACCACCCTTATGGCATAGAGTGAAGAAGAACTAAAGAGCCTCTTGATGAAAGTGAAAGAGGAGAGTGAAAAAGTAGGCTTAAAACTCAGCATTCAGAAAACTAAGATCATGGCATCTGGTCTGATCACTTCATGGCAAATAGATGGGGAAACAATGCAAAAACAGTGAGAAACTATTTTGGGGGGCTCCAAAATCACTGCAGATGGTGACTGCAGCCATGAAATTAAAAGATGCTTGCTCCTTAGAAGGAAAGCTATGACCAGCCTAGACAGCATATTAAAAAGCAGAAACATTACTTTGCTGTCAAAGGTCCATCTAGTCAAAGCTATGGTTTTTCCATAGTCATGTATGGATGTGAGAGTTGGACGATAAAGAAAGCTGAGCACAGCAGAATTGATGCTTTTGAAATGTGGTGTTGGAGAAGACTCTTGGGAGTCCCTTAGACTACAAGGAGATCCAACCAGTCCACCCTAAAGGAAATCAGTCCTGAATATTCATTGGAAGTACTGATGCCGAAGCTGAAACTCCAATACTTTGGCCACCTGATGTGAAGAGCTGACTCATTTGAAAAGACCCTGATGCTGGGAGAGAATGAAGACAGGAGGAGAAGGGGACAACAGAGGATGAGATGGTTGGATGGCATCGCCAACTCAATGGACATGAGTTTGAGTAAGCTCTGGGAGTTTGTGATGGACAGGGAAGCCTGGCATACTGCAGTCCATGGGATCGCAAAGAATCAGACACGACTGAGTGACTGAACTGAACTGATTATTTTATTAGGAATGAGCCCTCTGTGCCATGTGTTTACCGTGCATGAATATCTTTGGCCTTGAAAACATGTAAGGTATTTGTATTACTATGATGCACTTTTCACAGATGAGGGGAAAAAGGCTCACAGAGGCTCAGATAGTTGGTTTAGCTCATTCAGTTGGTGAAGTTGCAGAGCTGGAGCTCAAATCAAATTTCATCTGACCTCCGAACCACCGAAAGCTCCTAGGGGCCACAGCCCTGGTCCTCAACTGAGGTTGCACAATGGAATCTCCTGAGGGGTGTACATATTCAAATCCTCCCCCGAAGAGGTTATGATGTAATTAGCTCAGAGTGCAGCCAGGACTTTGGGAATTTTTGTGGATAGGTGAGTCTATTGTGAATTCCCTTCCTGCTCAGATTGCCTGTGATTTCACCAGTTCTGCTGCCAGAAGCCTTTCTCCCAAAGTGACGAGGTTTCAGGAACTGACAAATGAAAGCTGAGGGACTTTGGTGACATCAGTTTGGCTTTAATGGCTGAGCAGGGAAAGCCAAGTCCTCCAGGCTGCATCTCTAAGCCCTGCCAGCCACTCACCTTTGGCCCAGACCCAGCCTGCAGACAAGTGGAGAGGACGAAGAGAAAAGGTCAGCTGATCTCAGGTGGGCCCTGTTACGGGAGACTGATGGACTCCTCTGAGAGCCTCTGGAGCTTTAGAAAGTAGTGGAAACAGTTCTTACCTGCCCCCTTGGGCCTGCTTGGCTTCTTGGGGGTTCTGCTGCTTGGAGCAGGATATGGGTATTTGACCCTCTCCCTTTTCCCTCTCCAGCCACTTGGTCTGCTGCCACTTGAAACTGCCCAGTTAATTTCCCTTTCCAGGCCTTGATACTTGCTGGTCCCTGGCCTTGGACTGCCTTCCCCCAGCCAGTCACTTGGAAGCTCCAGGTCTGGAACCCAGGTGGGGCCCAGACAGAGCTCTGAACAGACTCTGAGTTGAGAGGCCCAGAGGCAGGCTCTACCCAAGGCTCCTGCTCCTCCCGGACACCTCCTCTCTGATACCTGGGATAAGTCTTTAATTGCCTCCAGGGAAACCAGCCCTCACCCCACCCTGAACTGCCATCATTTCTGCAGTCCAAGACTCAAGTCACAAATGCTTACTTGATCCTCTCTGACTCATGACTGCACAACGGCAAGAAGTTAGAAAGAGATGGGGCAGCAGAGAGCAAAAAACAATACCTCACATCTGGGGGCTGCTTTCTGCCTTCTCCAGAACCTTCTGGAGCTATTATCTCACTTAGAGACTCAGAATCTGACGGCTTTATGGAGACTGCATATGCCCTGTCCCCATAATGCAAATAAGAAACTTTGGGGCGGGGGGGGGGGGG
>SJYT01028636.1:18032-47633 GCA_006410635.1 Cephalophus harveyi | reverse complement strand
GGGGGGGGGGGGGGTTGCAGAGATTTTATGGCTGATGGCAATGTCATGCGGCCTAAACCACAACCACAGATGATGTCGATGCACGTTTGATTTTCAGGATAACTCTGCAAGACTGGCAGAACAGTATCATCAGCCCATCGGACAGATGACAAAATAGAGGTACAGAGATGAACAATCTGCCCAAGGTCACAATAGACCTCACTGGGGAACAGAAACCAGAAATCTGCACCCTTGGCCCTTGCCAGCATGACACCACACAGCTCTGCTTCTGAGAGGGGCAGAGAAAAGGCAGGCAGGGTCCCCATAATGCCAGTTGACGTGAACGGAAAAGTTGCTTTTAAGATTATGAGTTCTCAACTGTTCAACATTAGAGTTTGCCTGATAAGCTCAATCCCAGCTCTGCTTTTTTCCTTGACCTCTTAGGAGTCTCAGTTTTCTCATTTATTAATGAAGATAGTGATAGTCCTTTGTTCACAGATCATTGTGAGGATTAAATGAGATAAAAAGCCCACCAAATGAATAAACTGTACTCACAGGCAACAAAGAATAGTTGCTACTTTTACTTTAATAACCCTTAGTAGAATTTCCATTATAATACTAACCATTCTGGGACTTCCCTATCGGTCCAGGCGTTAAGATGCTGAGCTTCCACTGTGGTGGGCACAGGTTCGATCCATAGTCAGGGAACTAAGATCCCATATGCCAGGAGACCCAGCCAAAAATAAAAATTAAACATTCTGGAAAACAAACCATTAAAACAGCTTCTCTGAGGATGAGGCCTCCTGGGTTCCCAGCTTGTGAAATCAACCCAGAGGGAGTCTCTCCTTTTTGTCTTTCCTTTTTTTTCCCCTCAAAATACATTGGAATACTGGAGCCAATTTGTACTGGCTTCTGAGGGTCTATTGTTCCATTTTCAGGAACTTTGTGGGCTGGTTGTTAAACACAGCCATTATTTAAAATTAAAAATTACGTAAGCTGTTTGAAGCCAATTCTTTAAGAGTTTCTCTTGTTTCAGTTGGTCCTGTGAGAGGGAGCACTAACAGTCTTTGTTCAGAATTATCTTTTCAAGCTTATTTGTATCGTGTTTCCCTTAAAAAAGGGGGGGGGGCAGGTTTGCTTATCGTCCAGAAGGAAAAGAATAATGTCTAGCTCTGAGCATTATAAAAGATGATTACTTAGCATTATAGAAGATTTGGGTCCGTAAGCTCAGGATTCCTCTCCTACAACTCATTCACTACACGTGCAAGTGCCAGCTGGTCCATTTTGCATCACCATTCAGGACCTGGGGCTCAGGGAACCAGTACAAGACAATGCTGACACTCCAGTTACTGCAGTTGCTGTAAATAATAAAGTCCATTGTCTCTGACCCAGGAGTCTCATGTCTTCCATCAGCTTCCATGAAACTGACAATGTATTAGTTGGCAAGTACGGCAAACTCTTAGAACCTCCAAAGTTTTTGACAATTGAATAAGTTACATTTAAAATAAAGTCGATAAATACTCAAAATGCATCACTTCCTACCACCTTTTGTTATTCTCTGTACTTCTGAGGTCATGTGCATCTATTGTAAGTGTGAGCGTATTACATAACGGTGTGCTCCTACGAATCTCTTCCTAACTCTGTGCTCAGGGGCATCCTATTATTTGCTAGCAATCAGCTAGAAGTGTTGTATTTATACCATGGAAACTATCCCTCCCCCACCAAGATCTGGCTGTGAAACGTTTACCATCACATCACCATCTAAATCCTACCAATCCCTCCCCCAAATTTCTCAGACCTTGATGTTCCCAAAGATCTGTTACAATGCACGCTCTGAATTAGACATCCATAGGAAAAACAAGACAAACAAACAAAAAAAATCTCAACCTAATCTCACACTTTATTACACAAAGTAACTCAACATTGATCATAGATTTAGGGAAATTCCCTGGTGGTCCAGTGGTTAGGCCTCTGTGCTTCCATTGCAGGACTGCAGGAACAGGTGTTTGAACCCTGGTCAGGGAACTAAGATCTCGCATGCGGCAAGGCCATACAAAGGATTCAGTGAGAGAAGAAGTAATAGGTAAGAAGTGGATTTATTTAGAGACATACACATTCCACAGACAACAAGCAGTCTGTCTCAAAAGGCGAGAAGGGCTCTGGGAGAAACACATTCCACAGACAAAGTGGAGGCCGTCTCAGAAGGTGAGAGACTCTGAAATACGGGGGTGGCTAGTTTTTATGGGCTGGGTAGTTTCATAGGCTAAATAGTGGGAGGATTATCCCACTATTTTGGAAGAGGGGGTGGAAATTTCCAGCAATTGGGCTACCACCCATTTTTTTTTTTTTTTATGGTCAGCCTTAGAACTGTCCTGGTGCTTATGGGTATCATTTAGCTTATGCAAATGTAGTGCAATGGCTTCCAAGGTGGTGCTAGTGGTAAAGAACTATCCTGCCAAGGCAGGAAAAGTAAGAGACTTGAGTTCGATCCCTGGGGCGAGAAGATCCCCTGGAAGAGGACATGGCAACCAATGGTCAGCCTTGGAACTGTCCTGGTGCTTATGGGTATCATTTAGCTTATGCAAATGTAGTGCAATGGCTTCCAAGGTGGTGCTAGTGGTAAAGAACTATCCTGCGAAGGCAGGAAAAGTAAGAGACTTGAGTTCGATCCCTGGGGCGAGAAGATCCCCTGGAAGAGGACATGGCAACCCACTCCAGCATTTTTGCATGAAGAATCCTATGGACAGAGGCTAGCTGGTTACAGTCCATAGGGTCACAAAGAATCAGACATGATTGAATTGACTTAGCACACATGAATATATTACAATGAGCATGTAATGAGGTTCAGGATCTCCTGGAAGTTGAATCTTCTCCCATCTTGGACCTAGTTGGGTCTAACCAACTTATGTTGTATCCTCAAGGATTAGGTCATTCTTTTGGAGGTTGTGCCCAGTCCTCTTGCCTCCTCTTTTAGTTCCAATTTAAAGAAGGGATATGTGAAACATATAAAGACTAGTTATTCTTTTCTTTTTAAATGATTTTATTGATTGATTGATTTTTGACTGTGCTGGGCCTTCATTGCTATGTGGGACTTTCTCTACTTGCAGACAGAGGGGCTACTCTCTAGTTGCAGTGTGCTGGCTTCTCACTGCAGTAGCTTCCCTTATTGCGAACTACAGGCCCTAGGGCAAGTGGGCTCAGTAGGTACGCCTCCCGGGCTCTAGAGAACGGCTTAGCAGTTGTAGCGTATGGGCTTAGTTGCTCTGCGACATGTGGCATCTTCCCGGACCAGGGATGGAACCTGTGCCCCCTGCACGGACAGGCAGATTCTCTACCACTGAGCCACCTGGGACATCTAAAGACTAGTTCTTACTGAGTACCTATATGTGCAGCTCTGTTCTGGACAGTGGTGATAAAGCCCCAAACACAATAGAGAAAGATTCCTGCCTTCATGAAACTTGTACTCTAATAAAGAGAGGCAATAAACCAGGTAAAAAGATAATATAATATGTTGTGTGTTCTTAATTACTATGGAGAGAGAAAAAACTAGAAGACATAGGGAGCTTCTTAGATGCAGGTAAGGAATTTAACGACAAAAAAGGTGAACTATGTTCAGAAAAGGTGAACTGTGCTGTGCTTAGCCGTTCAGTTCTGTCTGACTCTTTGCAACCCCATAGACTGTACCTCGCCAGGCTCCTTGGTCCAGGGGGATTTCCCAGACAAGAATACTGGAGTGGGTAGCCTATTCCTTCTCCAACCCAAGAATTGAAGCAGGGTTTCCTGCATTGCAGTCAGATTCTTTACCAGCTAAACTACTAGGGAAACCCAAGGTGTTACTGCAAAGGTGGCACTTGAGCATTAGCCATCTCACTCTTTAAGGATGAGATGCAACTATCTGAGGGTACTATGGGGGAGGGGAGCATTTCAGGCAGAAGGAATGACACAGGCAAAGGCTTGAGCTGGCAGCTCACACCCTGTGTTCAGCCGACTGGCCACCTTGGCTAGAGAACCAATGGCAGGAGATCATTAAGGGCCTTTGACCTCACGTGGGTTTAGCATGCAGAGAGACTGCAGCCATGAAATTAAAAGATGCTTGTTCCTTGGAAAAAAACCTGTGACCAACCTAGACAGCATATTAAAAAACAGAGATGTTACTTTGCCAACAAAGGTCCACCTTGTCAAAACTATGGTTTTTCCAGTAGTCATTTATGGATGTGAGAGTTGGACTACAAAGAAAGCTGAGCACCAAAGAACTGATGCTTTTGAACTGTGGTGTTGGAGAAGACTCTTGAGAGTCCCTTGGACTGCAAGGAGATCAAACCAGTCAATACTAAAGGAAATCAGTCCTGTATATTCATTGGAAGAACTGATGCAGAAGCTAAAACTCCAATACTCTGGCCATCTGATGCAAAGAACTGACTCACTGGAAAAGACCCTGATGCTGAGAAAGATTGAAGGCAGGAGGGTTAGGGACAACAGAGGATGAGATGGTTGGATGGCATCACTGACTCAATGGACGTGAGTTTGAGCAAGCTCTGGGAGTTGGTGATGGACAGGGAGGCCTGGCATGCTGCAGTGCATGGGGTAGCAAAGAATAAGAGAGGACTGAGTGACTGAATGGCACCTGGAGAGTCCCTGGAGTGTTTGAACAATGGTTTTGCATAAATGATGCACAGGTAAACTGGAAGTAAACGCAGGCTGCAGGTCCCCCTGTGGAGGTGCTGAACGTGTGGGTGAGATTTGAAAGGGTTCTGAAATACGATTCAAGGTGATCAACAAAATAAAGGAAAGGGGGTAGGAAACAGAACAACAGAAATCCAAGTCCCTGAAGCTCATTATGACAAATTATAGATAAGAAGTAACCCTGCAGAACAGGCTAGGGATGTTTTCTTTCTCCTTTTTCTGCCTTGCTCTGCCGTGTCACAGCGTAGATAAGATGATGTGGAAATCTTAGCAGCATTCGGGCCTGGGAAGGGCGACACAGAGGGCTACAGCATCCCTTCCTCCCCATCCCCCAGGTTCAGGCACTCCCTTAAATGCTTTACCTACAACTCATTTCTGCTGACTTAATCCTCTCAACAGCCTATGTGCTGCATCAGGGGCCTCCCCTCTTCACTATAACTCAACACTAAGAAATAGAATTGCTTTCTGTTTTATTCTTTTTTCATTTAAAAACAAACACTATTCCTTCAAGACACACTCTCAATATTAGAAAGGTCAAAAAGTGAATGACAGAATTGAGGCAATTTGGAGTCATCCATGTCAGATAATGAAATGAAGACTCCTGCAGTTAGAAGCATAAAACCAGAGACTTGAACCGACAACCCTTGGTTCTACCCCGAGGTCCCCCATTTAGTAGCTGGCAGAGGAGCCCGGTGGGCTACAATCCATGGGGTCACAAAGACTCAGCCTCGACTTAGCAACTAAACAGCAACAACAAAGGTCATCATGTTTGATGCTTGCTCAGGCATGTCAGACCGTTCCTTCTATCACAGTGCTGATACACAGCGTTCTTTTAAATCCTCAACTAGCAGGACCTCGGCAGATGGAACCTCCTACCACAATTCCCATCTGTTGATTTTTTGCTCCATGGCCCAGCTCCTGAATTTTGCTGATATGTTTTAATCTTTAAAAATATATGTGACTGACATTCTACTCATTAACATTGTATGAACACAGAAACAATGTTTTTCTTAGCCAAATCTTTGAATAATATTGAAGTTTGATGGGAAATGGGCCATGGCCTTGGGTATACAGAACGCATTGATAAAGTCAATCCATTTGCTTGTGTGTTTCCAGTTAGTCAACCACAGCTTGCCTCTTGGCAAATATGGGTAACAGATGAAAAGGTACTTTTTGGGTCAGCATTAATGCATCACTGAAAGCAAGTCAGTGACAATTTGCAAGATGAAGCATAAATCGTAAGAGAAAGCCACCAGTATCATCAGGCTGAAATCTTTGGTGCATGCATGCTCAGTCGCTCAGTCATGTCTAACTCTTTGTGACCCCATGGACTGTAGCCTGCCAGCCTCCTCTGTCCACAAGATTCTCCAGGCAAGAACACTGGAATGGTTGCCATGCCCTTCTCCAGGGGATCTCCCTGAGCCAGGGATTGAACCCAAGTCTCTTATGTCTCCTGCATTGGCAGGTGGGTTCTTTACCACTAGTGCCACCAGAGTGACTCAACTGATTGACCTTGGAACTGAATCTGAACAAGGTGAGACAGTAGAGAGGTATTAGGATTCAGGACTTCAAGGATTATTGGGATCTGGGTTCTAGAGAGAGAAAACTAGAAATTGAGCTTATGGATGGGGTGAGACCATGGTAAGGAAGATGGGGTGATTGGAAGATGGGAAGTCAAGGAATAAGAGGCCAGAATCTTGGAAGGAACATCTATCTGCTTGGATATTAAAAATACGAAGAATTAAAACAGAAGTCGGTTAGAGAGAGTGACAGTGAGCCAGACAGGCATTAAAATCCTCAAGCAAAGAAGTCATGGCCTAGTGGTCAGGAGGTGACTGCCATATGGAAAGGTGCTGCACCCTGATGACAAGTGGTTCCAAGCCAGAATGTTTTACAGGAACAACAATGGAGGAAGGTCCAGCAGAGACAAGGGGGAGCAGGGAGAGCCCTCCACCTCCAGGTCCATAAGCAGAGAGGCAGGAGTGCCACAACCTCCACCTGCAGAGAGGGCTGAGAAGCTGAGCTCCCTGGAGAACCAGGGTCTGTGGTTCTCCACCTGAGCCACAGATGATCAACGTGGGGGACTCTGTGTCTCTGTCAGTGCCTGAACCCCACCATGCGGCATTTTCATTTAATTAGTCTGGTGAGGAACCTGGACTTTAGTGTGCTTTTGAGTCCTGGAGGTGACTTAAATGTGCAGCCCGGGAATGACAATAGAAGCTAAAGGGGACACAGAGAGGAGTTTGAGGATGGAGGGGGCTTTGCCCAGGATTGGCCTGGGGTTAGAGGGAAAACAGTGGACTTTAGGGACAGGTTAGAACGAGGGAGGGTGGTGAGCATGGGGATGAGAGCCTGGGGAAGGGACAGGAGGCCTGGGAGACCTGGGCTGAAGAGGTGGATCGTGTGGTGGTGAAGCTGTGAGTGTTGGGGAGCCAGAGGGGCAGGGTCTTGCCTGGAGCACAGAGAAGGTGGTGGTCCACTGCACCAAGGCAGGGGCCTGGAGGCTGAGGGAAGCCTGTCCTAAAGGAACACCTGGGACTTTGGGCCTCCTACTGACTCCCAGCTGCTTCCTTCCCATCAGATTCCCCAGCACATCACCCTCCCGTTAGGCAGGGCAATGTAAGTTCCCCCCTTATCCAAGGGAAGCGCTCACTTTCTGCAGTTTCAGTTACTCTCAGTCTGAAAATATTAAAAGGAAAATCCAGAAATAAGCAATTCATAAGTTTTAAATTGCTTGCTGTCCTGAGTTGTGTGATGAAATCCGCGCCCTCCCGCTCCCTGAATCATCCCTTAGCACTCCAGTCTCTGTCATCAGATGGACTATCACGGTGTCATGGTGCCTGTGTCCAAGTCACCCTCATTTTACTCACATGGCTCCAAAGTGCAAGAGCCGTCCATGATGCTGGTAATTCAGATCTGCCAAAGAGGACCTGGAAGTGCTTCCTTTAAATGGAAAGGTGAAAGTTCTTGACTTAATAAGGAAAAAAAATCATACACTGAGTTTGCTGAGATCTGCAGTAAGGATGAATTTTCTATCAACTTGTGAATAAGAAGAAAACGCTCGTGCTAGTTTTGCTGTTGTGCCTCAAACTGCAAAAGTTACAACCACAGTGTGTGATGAGTGTTTTGTTAAGAAGGAAAATGCATTACATTTGTACAAGGCATTAAATTTTGAGAGACTACATTCATATAACTTTTATTCCAGCATATTGCTATGATTGTTCTATTTTATCATTAGTTGTTAATCTCCAATTGTGCCTAACTTATAAATTAAACTTTGTCATAGGTATGTATGTGTAGGAAAAAAACGTGTGTGTACTTAGTTGCTCAGTCACCTCCGACTCTTTTTGACCCCATGGACTGTAGCCCATCAGGCTTCTCTGTCTGTGGAATTCTCCAGGCAAGAATACAGGAGTGGAGACTTTCCTGGTGGTCCAGTGGCTAAGACTCTGTGCTTCGAATGTAGGGTGCCTCGATTCAATCCCTGATCAGGGAACTAGATTCTGCATGCCACAACTAAAAGATTCCACATTCTTCAACAAAAATTGAAGATCCTGCAGGCTGCAACTAAGACCCACTCAGTGAGGCCAAATATATAGATACTTTTTAAAAAGAATACTGGAGTTGTAAGTACGTATAGGAAAAAAACATGGTATATATATAAGATTTGGTACTATTCCAGATTTCAGACCACCACTGAGGAACTTGAAATGTATTCTCCACGGATAAGAGAGTACTGCCACAGTCAGAGCCTAGACTATGGAGTCAGATGAACTTGGTTCAAATCTCCACTCTGGGCGACTTTAGGCAAATTAATCTCTCTGCACCTCCATTTTCCCAATGGTAAAATGGGGCTAATAATAGTATCCAACACAGAGGTATTTTGTGAGTATTAAATGAGTTAAACTATGGAGGAGATTAGAAGAATGCCTAGCATACAGGAGGCCCTATTTGTGTTTTTCATTCTTTTCCGTCTTTCCTTTTTTTTTTTTGCACGGGGGCGGGAGGACACTCTGCCTGTGGGATCTTAGTTTCCTGACCAGGGATCAAACCCAGGCCCTCGGCAGTGAAAGCACAGAGTCCTAACCACTAGACCACCAGGGAATTCCCCTGTGCTTTCCATTCTTTATCAAACATATCCCAAATCTGCTTCTATCTCTGTTGTGATAACACTGGTCCAAGATACCGTCATTGCCCACTAGGAGTCCTATTTTCACTCCCGTTTCTAACCCACTAGCATATAGCAGCCAGGGTGATATTTCAAAACTGCACATCACTCTGTGTTACTCCTCTGCTTAAAATCTACCTCTGACTGCTCACCCATGGCATTTAGAATGAAGTCCCAGATCATTATGTCTGGATTACTACGTCCCTCACCATCTGGTCTTCCTCTCTACCTCATTTCCTCATCTACTACGTCCCAGAGTCACTGACCTTTCCCTTCCTTAACATGCCAAGCACACTCCTGAGTTGGGTTTTTGCCCAGCTGTTTCCTTTGCCCAGGTGATTGTTTCTTCGAGTCTGTGCACGGCTAGATTCTTCTTGTCCCTGAGTTCTCATCTGAGACCTCCCACATCCCCAATGTCACGTGGCCTTTGCTCACTAATTTCACTCATGCCAATTTCAGTTCTCTGAGGATCCTCACTACCCTGTCTGCTTTGTCTGTGTCTGTTCTACTCTGCATTTCCCCCCAGACAGAGACTGAGACTAGGATTTGGGTGCTGATGGCTTATTTGGAAGATGTGCCCAAAAAGCAGCAGTGAAAACGCAGGGACAGTGAGACAGGGAGGATGCAAGGTCAGTGTATGTTTACAGCCTCACTACCAGGGAATTCGATCCCTGGTCAGAAACTAAGGTCCCACAAGCAGGGTGGCCAAAAAAAAAAAAAGGAAAGAAAGAAAAGAATGGAAAGTACAAATAGGGCCTTCTGGATGCTAGGCATTATCCTAACCCCCTCTGCGATAAGTTGACTTGCATAATGTTCACAAAATCCCTCTGTGTTGGATACTATTATTAGCCCCACTTTAAGCGCAGAGAACACCCCACAGGATTGTCTGTCCTGCTATATATAGGGGCTACGCCTTCAACTGCTGGCTCTGATGGCTCTTTCACCGAAGGCTGCCTCTGAGGCTTTAATTCCCTGACTTCTAGGCATTGCTTGCCTTTGGGCCAAGCTAGTTTCAGCTGCAAGGCTGTATTGGAGAAGGCTCTGGGGTTCCCTGGTAGCTCAGATGGTAAAGAATCTGCAGGCAATGTAGGAGACCTGGGTTTGATCCCCAGGTTGGGAAGATTCCCTGGATGAAGGGGATGGCAATCCACTTCAGTATTCTTTCCTAGAGAATCCCACAGACAGAGGAGCCTGGTGGGCTACCATCCAGAGGGTTGCAAAGAGTCGGACTCGATGAAGCAGCTGACACCAGAGGCAAGTCAGCCAGCACAGGTCTATCCAAACTCAAAGCAAGGCTGAACGCCTTCACTATAGGCTCAGGTGTCTGCTGCCTGACTTGTCTCCCCACTAGAGTGTAAACTTTTAGTGAGAGAAGACTGTTCTTTCTGCTCACAGCTATTTTCCAAGAGCCCAGCATGGTGCCTGGCAGGTAGCAGGTATCAATATATTAGTTCAAGGAATTTAATCCCTTCATCAATCCAAGCATATATATTGCTGTTATCCTCACTTTTCAATGAGAAAATTAAAACTCATTGAACTAATGAGTCTTGCTTACTTGCGGTTGCAGCTGTGGTACAGCTGGAATTATCAATCCAAGCACTCTGACTTTAGACCCCAAAGCTGAGAACTACAAGAACTTTCTTCATCAGCAGCTACAATTACTGAGAAAGATCATTAGACTTGGTCATCACATTTAGTTTTGGCAGTAGAAGAGTTTTAGGTACTTTTTAGAGATTGTCTTGGTTCTATAGCATAACGGCTTTCATGTGTTATTAGGATGTGATTTAGAGAATGAATAAGAATAAAAAATGCAAATGACTCAAAGGCCTTGGAGAGCAAGATAAATACTTGGAGTTGGCCTGGTTTGATATAAGAACAACTGGGGAAGATCTGCCACAAACTGGAGGGCACGTGCTCCATTTAGAGGAAGCTCCGGTGGTGGCCCACAGCTGGTGTCTAATAGCAGGGGTCAGCGAACCTTTTTTGCAAAGGGCCTGGTAGTAAATAGGTTTAGGGAGCCGTATAATCTCTGTGGCAGTTACTCATCTCTGCTTTGTAGCAAGAAAGTAGCCACTGAGCATTTGTAAGCAAATGGGTGTGGCTGTGTTCCAATAAAACAACCTCCTTTACAAAAACAGATGATGGGCGATGGGCTGTAGTCTACTGACCCCTGCCTTAAAGGAATGTAGTCCAGATCTGATTTTCCAACAGAAGATGGGAATTGGGACCTTATGTGAAATTTCCCAGTTCTGAAAATATCATATAGACTGCCAGTTTGCACTCACCACATACAGTGGCTTCTCATATTGCCTCATACTTCTGTTCAGGAAGTAAGGCATGAATATCAATAGCCATAATGCAAGTGGCCTGAGAAAGACACTGTCGTTCAAAGAGGAAATTCTCTCTGAACTGGGAAGCAGTTACTAAAGCCTTCGTGAGAAGGCAGTGCATAGCTGGAGTTAAAAGTTAGGTAATATTTTTCCATGTAAAATTTACAGTGTGGGAGCACTGTAAAGGCAAAGGTAATGGTATGAACAGAAATATTTGGGGAACCACAAATATTCATTTTGACAGAGAGCAGAGGTCGATAAGGCTGGGAGAACAGGAAAGGAGATCAAAGGCTTGCTCGGAGTCTGGTAACGAACCTTGAGCAGGGTGTTCAGAGCTTCCCAAGGTCCCTGTTGATAGCGATGCCACTTAAAGACTGCACCGTGAAGGGACTTCCCTGGCGGGTCAGTGGTTAGGAACCCTCTTTGCAATGCAGGACATGTGGGTTCAACCCCTGGTTGGGGAGCAAAGATACCACATGCCACAGGGCAACTGAGTCCTCGAACTGCAACTACTGACCCTATCACCACAACGAGAGAGTCCGCATGCCGCAACCAAGACCCAATACAGCCATAAATAAATAAATAAAAGATCAGACCGTGAAGGGGTCGCAAATGGGGTTGAGTGTTTGTATACCCCACCCTCAATTCATACATTGAATTTCTAATCCCCAATGTGATGGCGTTTGTAGGTAGGGCCTTTGGAAAGTAATGGGGTTTGAATAATGTCAGAGAGGTGGAGCCCCTGCGATGGGATTGGTGCCCTTATGGGGGACCAGGGCTTTCTCTCTCTGCCATGTGAGGATATAGCAAGAAAGAGGCCATCTGTAACTAGAAATAGGCTTCTCCCCAAGAACCAGACCATGCTGGCACCCTGATCCTGGACTTCCAGACTCCAAAACCGTGAGAAGTAAATGTCTGTTGTCTAAGTCACCCAGGCTATGGTAATTTGTCACAGCAGCCTGGGGTAAGACAGAGAGTATTGTAATTGGCAATGACAGCTTCTTGAAATGTGAGCTCAGAGGCAAATTTCCAGTTCTAGAACTAGAATCAGAGAATGCCAGAGCTGGGAGGAAGCTCTGAGGTCTAATCAGATCTGCCCCCCACTGCCAGGCAGAGACTCTGTGACCTGACAGATGCCACAGGCCTGCAGGTGCACGTCAAGTTAGGGCAGGAAGGGCCTGCACTCTGGCTTCCCAGGTGCGGTTGGAAGCACATACTCTCAGGAAGGGAAGATAGGTTTGACTATATGTATCATAAAAATCTAACACAAAGTTTAAGACAGCAGGAAAAACATCTGCCACAAATTTAACAGTCTTGCTAGTTTTAATATATAACTAGCAGGCTCCAGTACTCTTGCCTGGAAAATCCCGTGGATGGAGGAGCCTGGTGGGCTGCAGTCCATGGGGTCACTAAGAGTCGGACATGACTGAGCGACTTCACTTTCACTTCTCACTTTCATGCACTGGAGAAGGCAATGGCAACCCACTCCAGTGTTCTTGCCTGGAGAATCCCAGGGACGGCAGAACCGGCTGCCGTCTATGGGGTCGCGCAGGGTCGGACACGACTGAAGCGACTTGGCAGCGGAGGCACCTCTTCTTTTAGCTAAACTCTAACATGCCAACACAAAGATGGATAAAGGACAGTTTATAGAAGAAACACAAATAATCACACTTTAAAACTCCAGTCTCACTGGAGAGCAAAGAAATGTGAACTGAAACACTATATTCAATTTCATAATCAGTTTGGAGAAAATTTTAACATACTTTCTCTTAAAAAAATTTTTTTTTAAATGATAATTTAGTCTTGGTGGATCCAGGGAAGTAGGTACTTTCTAACATTGTATTGACAGAAATGTGTTTTGGTAGAACGTTGTTAGAGGCCCGTTTATAATCTATTTTAGACGGCGTAAAACTGTCATACTCTATCACAGCAATCTCACTTCTAGGAGTGAATCCTCAAGATAGAATTGGAGAAGCATAAAGACAGTATGCCTTTAGGATTTTATTTATATTGTACACACACACAAGAAAAAAAAACAACCCCTAGAGTGTGTTACCAATACTCTTAGTCATATTTTAAATTATCCCAAAATAAAAAACTAATTAAATAAATGATTTGGCGATATGCTAGAATATTATGCAGCCATTGCTATTTTACTTTTGGCTGTGCTGGGCAGCTTGCAGAATCTTAGTTCCCCAACAGTGCATTGAACCTGAGCCATGGCAGTGAAAGCTCAAAGTCTTAAACACTCGACCACCAAAGAAGCCCCTGAAAATATTTTTGAAAGATATTTTTAAGATATCTCATAAAAATACTCATGAGATAATTTGGGGCTTAGAAGTAACAGGATGCAAAACTGCATTCAGGTGATTACAACTTCATGATTATATACTAATTTTGGCTCACACTTAGTTCTATCTACATACCAGGCATGAATTGATCTTCATATAACTCTATAAAGGAAGTATTCCTTATTATCCCATTTTACAAATGAGGAATCTGGGGTTAAGTAGCTTGCCTCAGATCATCAACTAGAAAGAAGCAAGGTCAGGACGGTAGCACTGACATATACACTGTTAAGTCGCTTCAGTCGTGTCTGACCCTGTGTGACCCCATAGACGGCAGCCCACCAGGCTCCCCCGTCCCTGGGATTCTCCAGGCAAGAACACTGGAGTGGGTTGCCATTCCCTTCTCCAATGCATGAAAGTGAAAAGTGAAAGTGAAATTGCTCAGCCGTGTCCAGCTCTTAGCGACCACATGGACTGCAGCCCACCAGGCTCCTCCATCCACAGGATTCTCCAGGCAAGAGTACTGGAGTGGGGTGCCACTGCCTTCTCCGACATATACACTACCATGTGTAAAATAAGTAGCTAGTGGGAAGCTGCTATATAGCACAGGGAGCTTAGCTCCATGCCCTGTGATGACTTAGAGGGTGAGATACGGGAGGAATGGGAAGGAGGCTCAACAGGGAGGGGATATATGTATGTATATTTATAGCTGATTCAGATGGTTATACAGCAGAAACCGATACACATCGTAAAGCAATTATCCTCCAATTAAATTTTTAAAAATTAATTAATTAAAAAAAATATTGCAGTCTGGGCAGTCTCACTCATGACTCTGATTGAATCATGGAGCTTGCAGGAGGCAGAGAGGCCAGGGTGAGGGAGGGCAAGACATCAAAAATATCCTGGGTGATGGGATTAAGGTCTCAGGAAATGAGAACTTCCACCTTCAGACACTCAGAAACAAAGCCTCGGTTTCATCTTCATTCCCCTCTTTCACACCCCACATCTGGTCCATCAGCAGATCCTATCAGCTCTAACTTCCAAACATGCTCAGAGTCTGGCCCCTTCTCACCTCCCCCATCGCCTCCACCCTGAGCCTCAGACCTGGTTGCTCTTACCCCCACCGTCTATGTCCACAGCCCAGGACACCATCACACTGATACCGTACGGTTGCCTAGTGGTAGTGGGGCAGTGGGGTTGTTCAGGATCTTAAACATATTTTAAACATGCTTTAATACTGTTTCAAGCAGAGTGATACCTGTGTAACTTAAAAATGTCAAAACAGAAGATTGCCCAGCACCTTCCCCCACCCTTGGCCTCAGGGTCCCCAGCTGAGCAACTGCCGCCCTAATTCTTGGCTCTTTGAGCCTGGGTCTCTGAGCACTTGCAAGCTTCGGGAGCCCCTCAGGGAAGGAGACCTCGAGGCATCCTGCAGCCCCAGGAAGGCGGTGCCGGCGCTTGCGGTCAGGACCCTCTCCGCTTGAGGGTGCCGGGGGCAGGCCCCAGCAGGCTTGTCTGGTTGCTTTTACTGTCCAGTCTCAGTTTCCTTCCTGTTCATTGTCTGGCAGAGGAGGGGTGTCTGGCAGGCTCAGGGGCTTTTAAGTTAATGACGGCTTTTATTTCCGCCTGGAGTCTGGGCAGTTCTTAGGCTCTCGCTTCATTGTTCCCCACAGACTCCTAGTCAGGCTGGAATGCTCCTTATCACACACCTAGTCCAGAGTTCACAAACTGGGGCTGATTGTGAGTGTGGCCTCAAGCACTAAAAAAACCAAAAAAGGAAAAAAGGTGGATATATGCATCATTTAAAAATGGATGTTTAAGTTCAAAATACGTGGGAATTTGTTTAAAGTGTCTCAAATATTAATTTCTCATTTAAATACTTTCTTCTCTGCAATCGCCCTCTGTGTTTTTTTTCAGTCTAACTTTACTGAGCATTTTGATGGCTAAGTTGAAGATTTCTCTTGGTAAATGTCACATTGCACTTGAAAATATATTTGGGTTATTTTCAAATATCTTTTGATATTGATTTCTAACATAATTTCACAGTGATAAGAGCATGGACTCTGTATGATTTCGATAACTTTAGACCATGAAATTTTTGCACTTTGTTTTAAGTCCCTGGATATGTTCCAGTGTCTCCTAGTTTACAGGCTATGGGAACTTGAGTAGAATTTGTATCCTACTGTTGTTTGAGAAGTGTATAAATCTTAATTATGCTGAATTGATTCACAGTGCTTTTCAGGCTTACTATATCTTTCTACTTCTCTGTGTATTCATTCTATTAATTTTTGAATGTTTGATATTGAAACTCCAACTACAAATCTTAGTTTATCTACCTAAAAAAACAATTATAATATGTAGTGGAACTATATGTAGTTCTGTATTTTCCAGTCAGTCAGTTCAGTCGCTCAGTCATGTCTGACTCTTTGCGACCCCATGAATCGCAGCACGCCAGGCCTCCCTGTCCATCATCAACTCCCAGACTTCACTCAGACTCACGTCCATCGAGTCCGTGATGCCATCCAGCCATCTCATCCTCAGTCGTCCCCTTCTCCTCCTGCCCCCAATCCCTCCCAGCATCAGAGTCTTTTCCAATGAGTCAACTCTTCGCATGAGGTGGCCAAAGTACTGGAGTTTCAGCTTTAGCATCATTTCTTCCAAAGAAATCTCAGGGATGATCTCCTTCAGAATGGACTGGTTGGATCTCCTTGCAGTCCAAGGGACTCTCAAGAGTCTTCTCCAACACCACAGTTCAAAAGCATCAATTCTTCGGCGCTCAGCCTTCTTCACAGTCCAACTCTCACATCCATACATGACCACAGGAAAAACCATAGCCTTGACTAGACGGACCTTAGTTGGCAAAGTAATGTCTCTGCTTTTGAAAATGCTATCTAGGTTGGACATAACTTTTCTTCCAAGGAGTAAGCGTCTTCTAATTTCATGACTGCAGTCATCATCAGCAGTGATTTTGGAGCCCCAAAAAATAAAGTCTGNAGACGGACCTTAGTTGGCAAAGTAATGTCTCTGCTTTTGAAAATGCTATCTAGGTTGAACATAACTTTTCTTCCAAGGAGTAAGCGTCTTCTAATTTCATGACTGCAGTCACCATCTGCAGTGATTTTGGATCCCAAAAAAATAAAGTTGAACACTGTTTCCACTGTTTTCCCATCTATTTCCTATGAAGTATTCAGCCATTAAAAAGAATACATTTGAATCAGTTCTAATGAGATGGATGAAACTGGAGCCGATTATACAGGGTGAAGTAAGCCAGAAAGAAAAACACCAATATAGTATACTAACAGATATATATATGGAATTTAGAATGATGGTAATGATAACCCTGTTTGTGAGACAGCAAAAGAGACACAGATGTATAGAATGGACTTTTGGACTCTGAGGGAGAGGGAGAGGGTGGGATGATGTGGGAGAATGGCATTGAAACATGTATACTATCATATAAAAAATGAATCACCAGTCTATGTTCGATGCAGGATACAGGATGCTTGGGGCTGGTGCATGTGGACGATCCAGAGAGATGATATGGGGAGGTAGATGGGAGGGGGGTTCAGGATTGGGAACTCATGTACACCTGTGGTGGATTTGTGTCAGTGTATGGCAAAACCCATACAGTATTGTAAAGTAAAATAAAGTAAAAAAAAAAAAAAAAGAAAAAGAAAAAAGAAACATTGAAAAAGTGGTTAATAGATTATGCATCCCAGTAGGGTTGAAATGTTCCTGATATAGAGATATTGGATGATAATCAGCTGAAAAGAAAAGAAGTGGTGATTTGAGATGCTTGAAACTGAGATTTTAGTGGTGTCACAGTTATTAGCAATAACAAAATAACTTGTAAAGCAATAGAGAATGGACATGTAAGATAAGTGTGAAGATAAAGTCATTGCAAGAGAGGAACAATTATATTGTATCATTTTATGTTAGTGTCGTTTATAAGTATATGGAAAAGACTAAAATGATGATAGGTATAGCATTGAGTTACTAACAATGAATCAGTAACTAAGCTCTTTTAACAACTAAAATGGATCACAGAGAAAACTGCAACGTTCTTAGAAAATAATAAAGAAGCTAGATGACATTGGGTGTGTCAACGAGTTTTAAAATACAATACGAAACACGTGATCCTAGAAAAAATAATTGATGAGCTGGATTTTCTTAAAATTAAAAACTTCTCCACAAAGGACAATGTAAAGAAAATGAGACAGGCACAAACTGGAAAAGCACAGACTGCAAAAGACACATCTGATAAAGGACTGTATTCTAATTCATAGAAAGAATTTTTAAAGTTCAGTGAAGTAGGAATAAAGGAAAATCTTTCAATATGAAAAAGACTCATACATATTCTAGCTTTCACAATATTCAACACTATTCTTTTTAAGAAGTACAACTTCACTGGTAAAATTAAAATGCCAAAAGGCTACTATTTACTGTCTCCATCTGATATCAGTTAAATCATGAAGAAATCATAAGACAGTTTTACATAGAATAAACCTTGAAGCTAAAGAAAACAATAAGATATATGGAATTTACTTAGGTGGTTATAGTGATTAAAAGTTAAGGCTCTCTTATATGCATTACACACTCTGTCTAGTGATCTGTGTTTGAGGACACAGTAATATAATGAATCAATCAGATCCTACATTTCAGCTCAGCTGGTGGAAAAATAATAATAAAATTTGTGGAACAGGACTGTTCTATTGATCTCTTCTAAATCTAATCTCACTTGTCGTATTAACCAATCACTAGGTTTCTACCCCAACAGGACTCTTGCCCTAAAGCAGTGACAGCTGGGGTTGCTGTTATGGAGAATGTTTTCATTAAGTCCTGTCATCCATTATTTGAATATAGTCATCAAAATCATGACAGCAAGTGCTTCTGTGAGTTTGACCAATCTATGAGAATAAAATAAATGAATACCAACACATACATACACACATACAAAGACACATATTTTTTCTAGTCTAGACTTATTAATATGGAAAGTGATTGGGGCTAAATCGGATATGAAAAAAAAAAAAACCTTAATTTCCCCTCTATCATTTAAATTAGAACAGGAGTCAGAACTTGGAAATGTAGGTGTTTTCTTATTTTCTAGTAGAAAAATTAGCTGTATGCAAGACATTGTTGTTTTAAAAGGAAGGGCTTCCATGGAGGCTCAGAGGTTAAAATGTCTGCCTCCAACGTGGGAGACCCGGGTTCGACCCCTGGGTCGGGAAGATCCCCTGGAGAAGGAAATGGTAACCCACTCCAGTATTCTTGCCTGGAGAATCCCATGGACGGAGAAGCCTGGTAGGCTACAGTCCACGGGGTCACAAACAGTCGGATATGACTGAGCGAATTCTTAAATGTTAAAAAATAAAAATAAGAAGTATAACCTCATTTTGGGCTTCCCTGGTGGCTCATCAGTAAAGTACCTGCCTGCAATTCACGAGTTGCAGAAGATGACAGTTCGATCCCTGGGTTAGTAGAGTCCCCTGGAGAAGAGCATAGCAACCCATTCCAATATTCTTGCCTGGAAAATCCCATGGACAGAGTAGCCTGATGGGCTACAATCTGTAGGGTCACAAAGAGCTGGACATGACTGAAGAGAATTAGCTAGCACTCACACCCGTAATCTCATTCCAGTGACAGAATGATCTTCAATAATGTCCAATATCCTGCTGCCTCTAAAATGGCTTTTATATTTCAAAGGCATCTTTTCCTTTTTCAGCCAAGATTTTAAATTCAGAGGTGAGGTTAGGTGTCTCTCAGAAAGATAGATTCAAGGAAGAATAATAATTCCAGCTAGTAATTTTGATGTGTAAAATCTAAGAAAATCATTTGCATGTTAAGTCAATGTGGAGATATAATTTCTGGATTCTTTTTAATAAAAAGAACTAGTAATTTGACTTCAGTCAGTTCAGTTCAGTCTCTCAGTCGTGTCCGACTCTTTTCAATCCCATGAATTGCAGCACGCCAGGCCTCCCTGTCCATCACCAACTCCCGGAGTTCACTCAGACTCACGTCCATTGAGTCAGTGATGCCATCCAGCCATCTCATCCTCGGTCGTCCCCTTCTCCTCCTGCCCCTAATCCCTCCTAGCATCAGAGTCTTTTCCAATGAGTCAACTCTTTGCATGAGGTGGCCAAAGTACTGGAGTTTCAGCTTTAGCATCATTCCTTCATCCTAGGGCTGATCTCCTTCAGAATGTACTGGTTGGATCTCCTTGCAGTCCAAGGGACTCTCAAGAGTCTTCTCCAACACCACAGTTCAAAAGCATCAATTCTTCGGCGCTCAGCCTTCTTCACAGTCCAACTCTCACATCCATACATGACCACAGGAAAAACCATGGCCTTGACTAGATGCACCTTTGAATTAGTGAAAAGTAAAACTGTTATTTAATATATATATTGTTTATAATAAATATAGATATGAATTTATACTGTAATATATACCCCATTGAAAATCAACTACCATTTTAATGAGGCTTGGGAAAAATCCAATATTTTGACAGAATGTAATAGGAAGAATTTTGGTTAAAGATAATATTAGTATATTGAAATCTTTGAAAATTTAAAAACTAAAAAATATTTCCTTACTCTTCTCATATCTAGCTATAAAAGGGTGCAGTAAATATGTTGAAAAGGGGCCAATGACATCCCAGCAATTAGCATTATCATTTTTAAGACTTTTATGAATGAACTACAATTAGATAATTACTGCAAATTAGTAAGGTAGGATAGCAGAATTATGTAAAAGAATTATGTAAGAATGTGTAAGAGAGTCAGTAATCTGATGAATGTATGGCATTTATCCAGAAATCAGTGGGGCTGACATTTTCTTTGCTTTTTTTGTTTACATTGAATAAGAACTGGCTTTGGTCTTTATTAACTCCAAATGTGATTTTACTTAAAATATTCACTAGTTTATATTTTATGCTATTCATATTTGTGTCTTTGATATATTATTTTTTCTTATAGCTCAAAGGGCTATAACATATTATTTGTTGAGAACTGAAATCTAAAAACTGCAAACTTTGAACTGTGAGGAATTTTTACATTTTGAAAGTTCTTTTTTACTCTTAAATACTAAATCTATTTATGAATAACTTCTTATAAGAGAATAATGCTTAAAAATAACAAATCCTTTCTAAGAATATGACCATTATATTGATTGTCATTATCTCAAATGTAAAGGTAGCCTCTGTTTAGTTCAGTCCCTCAGTTGTGTCCAACTCTCTGCAACCCCATGGACTGCAGCATGCCTGGCTTCCCTGTCCACACCAACTCCCGGAGCTTCCACACACTCACAACCATTGAGTCAGTGATGCCCTCCAACCATCTCATCCTCTGCAGTGCCCTTTTCTTTCCGCCTTCCTAACGTCAGGGTCTTTTCCAATGAATATCAATTCTTCACATCAGGTAGCCAAAGTATTTGAGTTTCAGTTTCAGCATCAGTCCTTCCAGTGAATATTCAGGACTGATATCCTTTAGGATTGACTGATTTGATATCCTTGCAGTCCAAGGGACTCTCAAGAATCTTCACCAACATCACAGTTCAAAAACATCAATTCTTCGATGCTCAGCTTTCTTTATAATCCAACTCTAACACCCATATATGATTACTGGAAAAACCAGAAAAAACAAGTCTAGTCATGTTTGAAGTGAGGCTAGTTTATGTGTAAAAAGTAGAGTGAAGATAAAAATTGAATACATTTGAATCAGTTCTAATGAGGTGGATGAAACTGGAGCCTATTATACAGAGTGAAGTAAACCAGAAAGAAAAATACCAATACAGTATAGGAATGGCCGCAGTAAGGAGATACCCCTCGCCCAAGGTAAGGAGCAGCAGCTGTGTTTTGCTGGAGCAGCCGTGAAGGGATACTCCACGCCCAAGGTAAGAGAAACACAAATAAGATGGTAGGTGTTGCAAGAGGGCATCAGAGGGCAGACACACTGAAACCATACTCACAGAAAACTAGTCAATCTAATCACACTAGGACTACAGCCTTGTCTAACTCAATGAAGCCAAGCCATGCCTGCGGAGAAACCCAAGACAGGCGGGTCATGGTGGAGAGGTCTGACAGAATGTGGTCCACTGGAGAAGGGAATGGCAAGCCACTTCAGTATTCTTGCCTTGAGAACCCCATGAACAGTATTAGGACCACAGCCTTGTCTAACTCAATGAAACCAAGTCATGCCTGCAGGGCAACCCAAGACAGGCGGGTCATGGTGGAGAGGTCTGACAGAATGTGGTCCACTGGAGAAGGGAATGGCAAGCCACTTCAGTATTCTTGCCTTGAGAACCCCATGAACAGTATGAACAGGCAAAATGATAGGATACCAAAAGAGGAACTCCCCAGGTCGTTAGGTGCCCATATGCTACTGGAGATCAGTGTAGAAATAACTCCAGAAAGAATGAAGGGATGGAGCCAAAGCAAAAACAACACCCAGTTGTGGATGTGACTGGTGATAGAAGTAAGGTCCAATGCTATAAAGAGCAATACTGTATAGGAACCTGGAATGTTAGGTCCCTGAATCAATGCAAACTGGAAGGGGTCAAACAGGAGATGGCAAGAGTGAACACAGACATTCTAGGAATCAGTGAACTAAGATGGACTGGAATGGGTGAATTTCACTCAGATGACCATTATATCTACTACTGTGGGCAGGAATCCCTCAGAAGAAATGGATAATGAAAACTGACCTTTTCCAGTCCTGTGGCCACTGCTGAGTTTTCCAAATGTAGTTGTGTATTTTCCAAGTCTCCTGTAAATGTGTTATCATACTTTCATAATCTAAAAAAAACAAAAAAGGAAAGGAACAAAAGCCAGTATTTTAAAAGTCAGAAGATGTCTTGGTTTCTTCTTTGAAAAATCTAGCCACTGGTGATAATGGAGCTGGAACAATCAGAGCAGCACAGAGGGGCCTCACTCTGGATGTGCCGTGAGTGATCTGACTCACCCCAGTCCTCAGCACCCTGGTTGTCCTTGGTGGCATGGCTGTTGACCATCAAACTTGGGCTGCTGTTTTCCTCACAGAGAAGAATACTTCTCCATCCCTCCATCTCTTTCAGAATGAGGAGTCGGGGTGGGGGAGTTACACAGGAGGGCTGGGAGCTTTCTTCCACCCGACAAGATTCTCTCATGTTGATCCCCTTGGGCTTGTGCCCCACTAGCCCCTGCCAGGATCTAATCCCATCCTCTCCTTTGATTCCCCTCCTTTGACAGAAGGAGAAACTGAGCCCTGTGGAAGAAGTGTTGCTTATCAAGTCCCTACAGTGAGTTTGCACAGCGCTGGCTTCAGGCTCTAAAGTGCAGGGTCCTAGGAAGGCTCTGGCATGTTTCATTATGAGTGACGCTATTAGAGAGCACTTTGTACTTCCACTCACCTTTCTTTTTTTTTTTAATTGTCTTTAAAAATTCATTCATTTGACTGTGCCAGGTCTTAGTTGCAGCATGCAAGATCTTTAGTCGCGGCGCTCAAACTCTTAGTTGCGGCGTCCAAACTCTTATTTGCTGCAGGTGACGACTATTTCCCTGACCAGGGATTGAGCCTGGGACCCCTGCATTGCTCGGAGGGTTGAGTCTTAGCCATTGGACCACCAGAGAAGTCCCTCACCCCCCTACTTTTCATCATCACAACAGTCTTTTAAGGAAACAGAGTTCCTCCATTCTAAAACCAAAGAGCATAAGTCCGGAGTCACACAACTTTCTGAGTCTCATTTAAAAACTGGGGGTAATGCCTCACCAAGCCGAAGTCTGAGCCAGGTGATTCCTTCAGACCCTATTAGCTCGGCTAGCTACATGCCCCTCATTTATCTGTTAATTCAGGTAACCTGTATTGACCCCCTCCTTTACATAAGGCACTGTGCTTTTCCTCAAGGAGCCTAAATGGTGTAAGGGTAAATACTGAGGGTGAGGAGAAGGGGAAATTTTTGCCCCAACAATTGCCCATGGAGGGGGATGGGTGAGTTCAGATTGAGCATTGTAAGCTATAAGACTATCTTTGGAAGGAACATAAATGAGTGTCTTACTCCGTTTAGGCTACTATGACAAAATACCACAGACTGGGTCACTTACGAACAACAGGAGGGCTTCCCTGGTGGTCCAGTGGTTGAGACTGCACTCCCAATGCAGCGGCCCAGGGTTCCATCCCTGGTCACAGAACTTGGTCCCACAGGGATTTAGGTGCACAGGTGCGCAGGATATTTAGGTGCACTAAGTATCCTGTATTCCACAACAAAGATTGAAGTTCCTGTGTGCAGCAATTAAGACCCAGTGCAGTCAAACAAACAAATAAACAACAGGAATTTATTTCTCAGAAGTTCAGGAGGCTGGGAACACAAAGATCAACATGCCAGCATGGGCGTATTCTGGTGAAAGCCGTCCTCCTGGCTCACCGCCAGCACTCTCTCATCATGTCTTCCACGTGGTTGAAGGGGCCATGGATCTCTCTGGGGTCTCTTTCATAAGGTACTACCCTCAAGACCTACATGTATCCCAAAGGCTCCAGCTCCTAACAGCATCGCCTTGGAATGTTAGGATTTCAACATATGAATTTGGGAGGTGGGGGGAGGGGTGGACACAAACATTCAGACCATAGCAGTGGGTTTCCCCTTAGGTAGAGGTCAGAGGACCAGAGTGGGGAGCTAGGCTTGGGACTAGTGCAAAATGAAAACACAGGGCCCCTAGTTCAAAAAGCACAGAAAAGTGCTGCTAAAGTTATTAAAATATAGTTTTTTCCCACTTCATCTGACATCTCTCAGCTTGTCATGGTTTTATTTGCTATTTAATGTTTTAAGTTAAGAAAAATTGAGAATTCCCTGGCAGTGCAGTGGTTAGGACTCCAAGCTTTTGTTATTGAGTCCAGTCTAAGTATGACAGGCTAATGGATCGGACATGAGGTGTTGAGGTGAGGAATATTATTCAGAGAGCTGATTGACCGAGAAGGTGGCAGATAAATGTCTCAAAATAATCAGCTTATGAGGTGGGGGCCAAATGCCAGGTTTTTCTATAGATTAGAGATGGGGAGAGTTGAGGAAATAAAGTAAAAAGGCCATTAATCCTGCCAATATATCCTAGAATCTCAAGCCTCAGGCAGGGTACGTGTTGATTCTTCCTTCCTGCCATCTACAGGTGGACAGGGTTCTGAACAAAGGCACTTCAGTTTAACAGTGAGGCAGAGGGGCAGTATTCTCTGAGGCAGGCCATTATGCTTGATAATAAGAACAAAAGCAGTGAAACGCACATCAAAGAAACAGTTCCAGTGTGGAGTCAGAATTGGCTTTTCCCTGCAACACTCTGACTGCCAAAGCCACAGTCCCAGGTTCTTTCCCAGGTTGGGGAACTAAGATCCCCGAAAGCTACCTGGCAGAAGAAAAATTTTACAAAGAAAAAAAAAATTAATTTAAATATTACTGTGAGTTTTATCATTCATCTTTATATTGTGCATTGTCACTTTTTGCTGCAAAAATGAGAATTTAACTAATATGCAGGATCCCTGAAATTACACAATTCATATTTTACAGTTTGTATGTACATATGTATTTAGCTTACATAATAGCAGTGGAAATGCTGCACACGACTAACACCAACTTTTTTTTTTCAGATGGCAGCAGGTTTAATAGTGGCCCCCAAAGGTATGCCCAAGTTGTCACCCCTAGAACCTACAAAGATGACCTTATTTGGAAAAACAATCTTTGTACATGTAATTGTGGATTTTGAGATGAGATCAACCTGGATTAAGGTGAGCCCTTGTTTGTTTGTGCTCATCTACTCAGTTGTGTCTGGTTCTTTGCGACCCCATGGACTGTAGCCTGCCACGCTCCTCTGTCCATAGACTTTTCCAGGCAACAATACTGGAGTGGGTTGCCATTTCCTACTCCATAAAACCAACTTTTTACTTCACTTCTTTTTTGTTTTTGTTTCAATAATCTACCAGTTTTTATGAACAAAAAGTACTGATGCATATTAAAAGGTATTTTTGTCTGTCACTTAAATGTCCCCACTTTCTGGATGGGAAGTTGTCTTCTGCATGGATTTGACTGCCTGTTTCTCCCCGGGGCCCCAGCTATTAGGGTGAACGTGCTCTGTCAGAACAGGGCAGGTGCCGCCTGTGTGTGGGAAAAACTTGTGGCCCCCATCTGCAGCTCTCATCAGCGTTTTCACAGAGTAGAAATTGCTTTTGTCCTCTGCCTGAGAAGGCCACCAGTGAGATTAAAATATCTGCTGCAAAATAGATGTCAACGCAGGTTCCTTACATGAGGAAGGCTAATCTTCATCTTGGAGCCTAACCCTCTGCCTGTAGTTCTCAGTTTAGGACAGAGTTGTTCTCGGATTCACTTTCTGGCCTTCAAGGACCCAGCTCTCCAGAGGTGCAGGTCTGCACCTGGGCAGTGTGATGCGGGAAGGACGGAGAGAGGAGACAGCTCTAGGGGAGTGCATGGAGGTGGGGCCTCAGGCCACCCAGAGTCAGAGGAGGAAGGAAGGGAGCAGGTGAGCTCAGGGCCTTCCACGTCCTGCCTCTGAGGGCAGGTGAAGAAGCACTGGGCCCGCAGGGGCCAGCTCAGGGCGCTCACTCTCGTGCCAGGGCCACGGCGAGTTCAGCGCATGCGGCAGAGTAGGGTTATGAACCATCGCCCCAAAAGTCAGGCGGGCCACAAGCAACGCCCAGCACCAGCCCCTTCCCCTACAAAGAGAACCACCAGCTGGCCAACAAGAGTGTAGTGGGCTGACCCAAGCCCTCAACAGTGGGCATGAGGTTTCCCTAAAATAAATATTAGTTCCAGCTCATCAGCCATTGGCCATCTGTGCAGGGCATGGGTTGGGGGAGCTCAAACTCGTTCAGCAGCCCCCTCCAGACAGCCAGACCCAGCTCAGAGCCTCAAGGCAAAGGGGTCTAGAGCCACTCCAGACGCTTTCAGAGTTGCTGCCGATAGGAAGGGAGGCCCCGGAGAGTCCTGGGCCTGAGGGCCCCTGTGTGGCCAAGACTGTGACTGCTGGCCACAAGTCGAATCGCCAGCTGAGGGCAGGCGGGCCCTCGTGGAGGCAGCGCCTCGTCCGCTCCTGGGCCGGGGGCCAGTGGGCAGCAAGGAGCTCTCTCTGGTACCATCTCAGGAGGTCAGGGCTTGTTCTCTTTCTGCCCCGTCCTGGTTGCCCACCCTCTGCTGCACCTCCGCTCAGCCTCTTTGTTTCCTACCACCGTCACCCCCACATAGGGCTGCCTGGAGGTGAGGAACCGGTGACTGAGGGACTTTTGTTTTTTAGTAAAAACTATATAATTTAAAGTGTACAACATGTGTTTTGATATACACATACATCGAACCTAGGTCTCATGCATTGCAGGCGGATTCCTTACCCTCTGAGCTACCAGGGAAGCCTTACCTGTACACAGTGAAATGATTACTACAGCTGAGCTAATGAACGTATCCATCACCCCCATCAGAATGTATAGTTACCTAAGGTTTTGTTTTTGTTTGTTTTGGTGGTGAAAGCACCTGAGAGCCCCTCTCTTAGCAAATTTCCAGTATACAGTGTGGTTTTTCTTTGTTTGTTTGTTTGTTTTTGGACATGCCTTATGTGGGATCCTAGTTCCCTGATGAGGGATGGAACCCACACCCCCTGCCTTGGAAGGATGGATTCTGGTCTACTGGACCACCTGGGAAATTCCTACAATGCAATTTTACTGACTATAGCCACTGTGCCGTACATTAGATCCTCATAACTTTTCCATCTTACAGAACTGTAACTTTATACCCTTTGAACAATAGCTTCCCATTTTCCTTAGCTCCCACTCCTGGTAACCACTGTTCTATTGCTTCTATGAATTCAATGTTTTTAGCTTCCATGTGAAAGTGATACAGTACTTGTCTTTCTGTGTTTGGCTTATTCACTTAGCATAATGCCTTTTTCATCCATATTGTTAAACATGACAAGATTCCCGTCATTTTTATGGTTGAATAACAGTCCATTGTGTAAATATACTACAATTTCTTTATCCATTCGTCCATCTATGGGCACTTAGTTTGTTTCCATGTCTTGGCTGTTGTGAATACTGCTGCAGTGAACTTCTTGAGATGTGCACATCTTATCAATACTCCCTACCTCTGGCTCACTCATGAGTAGGGAAGCTGCTGCTGCTGCTAAGTCACTTCAGTCGTGTCCGACTCTGTGTGATCGCATAGACGGCAGCCCACCAGGCTCCCCTGTCCCTGGGATTCTCCAGGCAAGAACACTGGAGTGGGTTGCCATTTCCTTCTCCAATGCATGAAAGTGAAGAGTGAAAGTGAAGTTGCCCAGTCATGTCTGACTCTTAGTGACCCCATGGACTGTAGCCTACCAGGCTCCTCCGTCCATGGGATTTTCCAGGCAAGAGTACTGGAGTGGGGTGCCATTGCCTTCTCTGAAGTAGGGAAGAGATCATGACAATCTTATTAGAATACTACTGTGCAATAAGTGGAAATTTCCAATATTTTCTGCATAGACAACATGAATTTGTGAATCACTTGGGCATTATTCTCTAGGTATAAGGGAGTTATTAGGGGTTNGGTGCCATTGCCTTCTCTGAAGTAGGGAAGAGAGGAAAGGAAAAGGAATGATGGGTTGCCCCATCTTTTCCTTTCCCTCTTTGTCATAATACGTGGTTGCTTAATACAAGTAAGCAACACCAGTAAGAAACACTGTGATACACTTCTGTGGTTGTTCATATTTCTCAGAACGCTACTGCCTTCTGTTGTGGGCTGAATTGTGCCCCAACCAAAGTATGTTAATTTTTATTTGGACATAAGGTTGTTCTAGTTATAGTTAGTTAAGATGAGATCACAGTATGGGGTGAGCCCTTAATCTAGTTGACTGACTAGTGTTCTATAAGAACACTATGAAGGTGAAGGCAGATGAAGAAGATGCAGCTGGAAGCCAAGTCACCATGGGCTGACAGCCACCACCAGAAACTGGAAGAGGCAAAGAAGTATTCTACTGAGAGCCTCCAACGGAGCATAGCCCCATTGACACCTTGATTTCAGACTTCTGTTGTTTTTCAGTTGCTCAGTTGTGTCAGACTCTCTGCAACACTGTGGAGACTTCTAGGCTCCAGAATTGTGAGAGAGTACAGGTCTGTTGTTTTAAGCCTACGGTTTGCAGTATTTCGTTAATAGCAGCCTTTGGGAAACTGTTACACCTTTTTGTGTTTAAAGCAATTCTAGTTAAAGTGGAAAGTATAACGTCTCAGGGTTTTCAGTTCTTCCTGCCCTGTGACCTGCAGTTATAGATGTAACACACTTACCTTCTACTTCTTTGGATTTCACTGAACTCCTGTGCCTTGTTGGTCCGCTGGAATTCCATGTTCCCAAGGCAGCAAGGAATAGCAGATACCTTCAATATCACAGCTATCCAAGTCTATGCCCCAACCAGTAATGCTGAAGAAGCTGAAGTTGAATGGTTTTATGAAGATCCACAAGACCTTTTAGAACTAACACCCAAAAAAGATGTCCTTTTCATTATAGGGGACTGGAATGCTAAAATAGGAAGTCAAGAAACACCTGGAGTAACAGGCAAATTTGGCCTTGGAATGCAGAATGAAGCAGGGCAAAGACTAATAAAATTTTGCCAAGAAAATGCACTGGTCATAGCAAACACCCTCTTCCAACAACACAAGAGAAGACGCTACACATGGACATCACCAGATGGTCAACACCAAAATCAGATTGATTTTATTCTGTGCAGCCTAAGATGGAGAAGCTCTATACAGTCAACAAAAACAAGACCAGGAGCTGACTGTGGCTCAGATCATGAACTCCTTATTACCAAATTCAGACTCAAATTGAAGAAAGTAGGGAAAACCGCTAGACCATTCAGGTATGACCTAAATCAAATCCCTTATGATTATACAGTGGAAGTGAGAAATAGATTTAAGGGCCTAGATCTGATAGATAGAGTGCCTGATGAACTGTGGAGTGAGGTTCGTGACATTGTATGGGAGACAGGGATCAAGACCATCCCCATGGAAAAGAAATGCAAAAAAGCAAAATGGCTGTCTGGGGAGGCCTTACAAATAGCTGTGAAAAGAAGAGAGGCGAAAAGCAAAGGAGAAAAGGAAAGATATAAGCACCTGAATGCAGAGTTCCAAAGAATAGCAAGAAGAGATAAGAAAGCCTTCTTCAG
>SJYT01028636.1:0-17098 GCA_006410635.1 Cephalophus harveyi | reverse complement strand
ATAAAAAGCCTCTTGATGAAAGTGAAAGAGGAGAGTGAAAAAGTTGGCTTAAAGCTCAACATTCAGAAAACGAAGATCATGGCATCCGGTCCCATCACTTCATGGGAAATAGATGGGGAAACAGTGGAAACAGTGTCAGACTTTATTTTTTGGGCCTCCAAAATCACTGCAGATGGTGACTGCAGCCATGAAATTAGAAGACGCTTACTCCTTGGAAGAAAAGTTATGTCCAACCTAGATAGCATATTCCAAAGCAGAGACATTACTTTGCCGACTAAGGTCCGTCTAGTCAAGGCTATGGTTTTTCCTGTGGTCATGTATGGATGTGAGAGTTGGACTGTGAAGAAAGCTGAGCGCCGAAGAATTGATGCTTTTAAACTGTGGTGTTGGAGAAGACTCTTGAGAGTCCCTTGGACTGCAAGGAGATCCAACCAGTCCATTCTGAAGGAGATCGACCCTGAGATTTCTTTGGAAGGAATGATGCTGAAGCTGAAACTCCAGTACTTTGGCCACCTCATGAGAAGAGTTGACTCATTGGAAAAGACTCTGATGCTGGGAGGGATTGGGGGCAGGAGGAGAAGGGGACGACTGAGGATGAGATGGCTGGATGGCATCACGGACTCGATGGACGTGAGTCTGAGTGAAGTCTGGGAGTTGATGATGGACAGGGAGGCCTGGCGTGGTGCGATTCATGGGGTCGCAAAGAGTCGGACACGACTGAACGACTGAACTGAACTGAACTGATGGCACAAAGTTCCTTTGTTCACATACGTGCTCCTCTGTCCTGGACTTCGGTTACAAAACACAGGATCAAAGATAAAACTCTCTAAGAATTTCAAGGTGTGACAGTAGAACATAAAAAGCACAAGGCCCTTCTGAGCTTCAGCCTGTGCAGCTGCATAAGTCACACACCCAGGAATTGACCCAGTGAGAGGGAAATGTACTTTTTCTTATCTTTTGTGCCTTCTAGATGCCATGCTACCTTTTTAATTGAAAAAAGTAGTATGGGCCTGCTTTATAAATATCCTAGGTTTCAAGTTTTGTTTGCAAAATGGTGCTTTTAAAAATTCATCCTGCTAGGGTCTCAGACCTAATCTGTAGAGTTTTAAGTCAAGAATTTCTAATCAAGGATCATAAAGGATTTGGTCAATGTTCTTTAGACTCTGTAGAGCACAGAACTAGAGAGAGTTTAAAGGGTTGGACTGGTTTTTGGTTAAAGACCAAAGTGGTAAACAAAGCTTATGTCTCAAAGTTTATAGCCCAGATGTCTTCCTTCTGTCCCTATAAACTGAGCCAAGCTTCGTGCTTTTGGTCCTAAACGGAGCAATGCAAACCATTAAGACCCTAAGGAAATAAGGGGTGGGGGGGGGTGGATAAATTTGGAGATTGGGATTTACATACACACATTACTCTGTATAAAATAGATAACTAATAAGAACTTACTGTAAAGCACAGGAAACTACTCACTACTCTGTAATGGCCTATATGGAAAAAGAATCTAAAAAAAGAATGTATATGTATAACGAATTCACTTTGGTATATGCCTGAAACTAACCCAACATTGTAAATCAACTATACGCCAATGAAAATTTTAAAACAAACAAACAAACAGACAAAGGCTCTATGGGAATACTACTCAAAGTCTAGCCTCAGTTTAGGACCTGCAAAGCTGTGTGCCTGAAGAATTTGTATCATGGATCCCCCACTGCCACCCAGGATGTTTACTGTAGTGTGATTATGGCAGCAAGACTGGAGACAATGTAAATGTCCAGCAGAAGAAGACTGGGTCCATATATCATGATGGATGGATCTATACTATGCGACTATGGGGTAACTGTGGCGCTTCGCTGATGGCTCAGTGGTAAAGAATTCTCCTGCAATGCAGGAGATGGGGGATCGATCCCTGGGTTGGAAAGATCTCATGGAGAAGGAAACGACAACCCCCTCTAGTATCTTTGCCTGAAGAATTCCATGGACAGGGGAGCCTGGTTCAGTACAAAAGGTCACAAAGAGCCAGACATGACTGATCTACTGAGCACACGGGCTAACTGTGCAGCTCTATGGGCACTGCCACGGGACAACCAAGAGGGAAAAGCAAGATGCAGAAGGATGTGTTCCATAGGCTGCCATTCATGTAAAGGGGAAAGGCATGGGTATTCATGTTGGTAAGTGCGTGGATCACTTCTGGAAGGAAACATCAGGCGCTGCTTATCCTTGGGGAGGAGATCAAAGCCTGGGAACAGGATGAGAACACATCCTTTTCACCATAAATATATATTTATAATGTGAGAGCTTGTATACTATGAGGGGGAAAAAGACAAAGGAAAGTTAAGGTGACCCAGTTGAAAATAAAAAGTGAGAAGTTGATAATATTAGATTGATTTCTCCTCTGAGGAAGATTGGAAAGATCAGAGAAAAAAAATTATTTTCTCATTTTATACATGGGAAAGTTTTAGATCGATAGGATGGTCTTGCTCTAAATCTTTGGTTCTCATCCTGTGAGTTTCAGAGATTGGAAGTGGAAGGCAGTAATTGGTTCATAGTTCATATTTGATAAAATTGTAGGTTTTGAATGAATGAATGAATACTCCTTGGCTTATTTACTTCTCATAATGCAGTGAGTGGGAGAAATAACTCCAGTTGCATTTTTCCTCTGTCATCTACCATAGGAAGCCTCTTTTGCTAAGGGCACCGACATCATTTCTACCTGTGGACAGGACTCACTACCAAAACCATCAGTGCAACATGTTTTTATCTTTCAGAGACACAGAGAAAATAAGAGACTCCTGAAATTATATACAAAAGACTGAAGAATATGAATGATATTTAGTATCCTCTTAAAATAGTCCTGGGAGAAAAGATCAAAGTCTCTGCATCTTGCTCATCTATTGGGACTCTGGATAACTGAGAATCTGAAGTTAGGAAGAGAGAACTCTAAATCAATGAACAATAAAGACCTGACCTCCTTTGGTGTACCCTGAGAAAGAAATAATACTGCTATGAAAAAGATAAAACCAAATCAGAAATGAAACAACCCTGTGAATTGTTGTTCAATGGAAGACCACTCTGTAAATATATCAAGTGATATTTTTAAAATAGCATTCATTCTTTTTTTCTGATTGTGAAAGTAATGCATGTTTCTTAAAGAAATTTAGAAAACTCAGATATACTAGAATAAAAACTAAATCAAAATTTCCCATAATATTACCACTCTGATTACACAGGATAATGTTTTAAAAATGCTTGCTCCTTGGAAGAAAAGCTATGACCAACCTAGGCAGCATATTAAAAAGCAAAGACATTACTTTGCCGATAAAGGTTCATCTAGTCAAGGCTATGGTTTTTCCAGTAGTCATGTATGGATGTGAGAGTTGGACTATAAAGAAAGCTGAGCACCAAAAAATTGATGCTTTTGAACTGTGGTGCTGGAGAAGACTCTTGAGAGTCCCTTGGACAGCAAGGAGATCCAACCAGTCCATCCTAAAGGAAATCAACCCTGAACATTCGTTGGAAGGACTGATGCTGAAGCTGAAACTCCAGTACTTTTGCCATCTGATGTAAAGAACTGACTCAGTGGAAAAGACTCTGATGCTGGGAAAGATTGAAGGCAGGAGGAGAAGGGGACAACAGAGGATGAGATGGTTGGATGTCATCGCCAACTTGATGGACCTGAGTTTGAGTAAGCTCCAGGAGTTAGTGATGGACAGGGAAGCCTGGCGTGCTACAGTCCTTGGGGTCACAAAAAGTCGGACATGACTGAGTGACTGAACTGAACTGACTGAATGTTTTTATGGACTTTTTTTTTGTTTTGAGTGTGTGTATGTGAAGTGTAGTGAAGTCGCTCAGTCGTGTCCGACTCTTTGCAACCCAATGGACTATATAGCCTACCAGGCTCCTCTGTCCATGGGATTTTCCAGGCAAGAGTACTGGAGTGGGTTGCGTATGTGAGCATAATGTATAATTGGGATCATAATCTAATCTGCTTTTTCACTTAATATCTTGTGAAATGTTGAACCAAATTAATATTTAACCAGTCCCTGTTCACTGTAATGGAAAAGCTTTGTGATGAAACTCCCTGTAAAGAAATCTTTGTACTCATATGCTTATTTTTTAGAGTGAATTTCCAGAAGTGGAATAGTTGGACCCAGTGATACTTTTTTAAGGTTTTTTTTTTTTTTTTTTTTTTAGTTTGAGGAAGTTTATTGTTATATTTTTACAATAATAGATGAGGCATAACTGTCTCCTGCTTTTCCAGCATCTCAATATAAAAGACAGTAATCGAGTGTATCAGTGAAAGTAAAAAAACAAAAACAAAAACACAAAAGCCTAAGGTTTTGGAGAGAAAAGTGACTACAATCTATGTGCAGAAAGGCTGTAAATGGTTTTAGCTGAGCCTTGCAAATAGAGATCTTTGTCTCTGATGAAGACTTGAGAGCCGGGCACCTTCCAGGAATAAGATGCCCGCTCAGCTCACCACTAAGTGGAGGAAGCCCTGCCACAGGGGAGAATGTGGGTCAGTTTTGTGGGCCATGCAGGGCCCAGGCCCTTGGGCTGTGTCGTCTGCTTCCCAGTCAGCTTAGAACTGCATCTGAACACAATTATATTGTCTATCAAAAGGCGGTGTTAATTTTCATTCCCACCAACACTGTATTTGTCAATCCTGTATACTGTGCTTTAAAAAATTCTTGTCAGAGATAAACCCCATTTCTAAAACATGTTTAATGTCTTGGCTAGTGAGTATGAGCATTTAAAAAAAAAAGCTTTTTTAAAAATGATAATTGTCCATCTGAATTTCCTCTTTCATGCATGCCTGTTCATCCATTCCTGCATCTCAGATGTTAGTGTTTTACATAGTGATTTACAAGAGGTCTATATGGTAAGATCAACCATGTCACGTTTGTTACCAACATTCTCTCTGGTTTATCATTTGCCTTTTTGGTGATATTTGATGGCTGAGTGCTGAGTGCTAAGCCACTTCAGTTGTGTCTGGCTGTGTGATCCCATGGATGCAGGCTCCTCTGTCCATGAGATTCTCTGGGTTTATTTATTCAAATCTATATATACTCATCCTGGCCTTTTGTTTCTTCCTGTGCCTTAACCTCTAGACCTTCTTGTCTGAAATAAATCACCTGTGTTTTCTTTCTTAATTTCTTAATTATCTTGTGATTTTTTTTTTTTTTTATGGGGGAGGTTGTCATTTGTTTGTTGTTCTTTGAGTTTGATAAAGTTAATCCGTTATGTGGAGGCCACCCCAGTGGTCTGGCCTACATCACACATTTAAACCTAAGTCAGCCAGCCCACACTGGCTGGAAACATCTCATTGTCTAGGGAACCTAAGTACAGCAATCAGTCCTCCAAGTGAGCTAAAGCTGGCTCACCCTACCCTAAAAAATAGGACCTCCTTGTCAATCATGCCCTGTTTCCTCCTTCTTCTAACACTCTACATAACTCTCTTTTAAAATTTCTATTTAGAGGACAATTACTTTACAACATTGTGATGGTTTTTGGTATATATCAACACGAATCGGCCATGGGTATACATATGTCCCCTCCCTCTTGAACTCCCCTCCCACCTCCTTCCCCATCCCTCCCCTCTAGGTTATCACAGAGCACCAGCTTTGGGTTCGCTGCCAATCACCTCAAGGTGTTTGAGTCAGACACCAAAATCCCACAGGCTATCTACTTTATATATGGTAATATATATGTTTCAATGCTATTCTCTCAAATTATCCCATCTGGTCCTCTCCATCCCCCACTGTATCTGTTCTTTATGTCTGTGTCTCCTTCGCTGCCCAGCAAGTAGGATCATCAGTATTAACTTTTTAGATTCCATTATTATGCATATAAAATTCACTTTTGCCCAAAATTCCTTGGTAAGAATGTTCCACTGTTTCTAAGGCACTGTACTCTCCTAATCCATGAATTATTTTCCCTTAAATAAATAACATCAAACCATCACTAAATTGTTTTAGTTTTATCATTTGACAGGTTATTTTTAATTTGATGATGGTTTAAATAAATCCCTAATTTTACTTTTTTCCCTCAAATTAACTAATTTCCCCTGGCCAGTTTATTGAAGAATTTATCCTTTTCCCCTTAAAAGTGAAATGCCACATTTATCATAGTTAGTTTCTAAGTATGTGGAATATATTTCTAAACTTTCGATTATTCCACTGACACTTATCTACCCCTTCTTGTGTCAACACCACACTGTTTGAATCATAGATCTGCGATATGTTTTAAGATTTGGCAATATATAGCTCTATCCCTCGTTTTTAAAAGATAAAAATCTTAGCTTTACTCATTGATATTCTTCCATTTAAGTGTTAGAAAAAGAAGTGTTGTCATCCCTCCCCCACCCCCCATCTAACCACAATCGTTAGAATTTTATTTAAAAAGTTAATTTGTGCAAAGTTGGTATTTTCACCTTTTTCTATTTCCTCAAACTTTTCTTACTCTGCTCAACCTTTATAATGTCTTTATTAAGAGCCTGTATTTATTAATGCTTATTCATTGATATTTTTCACTTTTACAAGGTTTTTTTTTTTTTTTTTTTTTTTAACATTAAAACTTCTCTTCAAGCACCTATTGAAGCTTATCAAAGCTGATTTAAAAATTTCTTTCTAGGTGGGCAACTGCCTGTAGGAAACTAGTCAGAAACCAAAGCCTCCTTAGTAGCAGCTAGTTACTGTTTGTTTTATACTTGGCATGGGGATTATCCCTTTATACGAATTATCTTATTTAATGATGCAGTATCTCCACCAGATTGGTGTAGTTTTTATTCCCAATTTTCACATGAGGGTTCCCAGAGAGTCTGAGGAACATGGCAAAAGTCATCCAGTCGGTAGCTGGATTTGAAACGAGTCTGTGAATCTCCAAAAGTATCACAAAAAGCAATCAATTTGTTGTTCCATCAGAGGGGCTGATTCAAGGGAGTGTCTTTCCGAAAACAAAACTAAATTAAAAAGACAATGCTTTCCATCCACCTGATCCTCCAGAAACACTGGTTTTCTCCCAATGTAACGGGTAGATCTGTACTTTGCAGGAGCACAAAAAAAAAAAAAAAAAAAATCCGTTGATTTACTGAGCCTCCTTTAGAAACAGGGACTCTTGGATAATCAAGAGCGGGTTTGGGGGGCTTCCGTGGGAATTTTACATTTAGACATCCACCTCCGCATTTCAGGACTAGTTAAAAAGAAAAAACAGGTGGAACCGACTAAAGGTAGGTTAGAACAGCACACGCGAGAGACAGAACTTTCTGGGGGCATCCTGCCCGCGCCCTTCACAAGTGGAGCGCGCAGGTGGCGCCGCGGTCCCAGCGCTGCCCGCGTGAGCACACGGGTGTCCAGGAGACCACCGGGAGTCCCCGCGAAGGTGAGAGGAAGCTTTCCACCCAGGCGGGGGTGGAGTGCGGACTGGAAAAACAGCCAGCTCGGGCGAAAGAAAGGCTCCAATTCCCAGCCCCCAGCCCCGCGGGGTGCGGGGGCCGGCGGCGCATGCGCGAGGCCCGGCCCCCAATTCCCCCAGCGAAGGAGGGAGGCCCCCGGCGGCCCGGAGGCTGCGAGCCGCGGCGGGACCCGAGCGCAAGCTGGGGCGCGGCGGCGGCACGGGCGAGCAGGGCTACGGAGGCGGCCGTCGAGAGCTTGGAGCGCCCCGCGCCAGGGGCCCCTTCGCTTGCCGGCACCCGAGGGCACAGCCGGCTCGGCCCTGGGAAGGGCCCGGCGCCCGCAGCCCCCCACCTCCGGAGAGGGATGCGTGAGTTTCGCCCCGGCTGGAGGGCAGGATGTGGGAGCAGGACAAAGGCTGGGCGGCGGGGGAGGAGTTGGGGACGGCGAACCGGTGGCGGCTGCCGGAGCCCCGGCCTCTGGAGAGCTAGCGGAGTCTGCAACTTTCTGTGCAACTTTTGCAAAAAGGAAGATAAAATTTCTGCAAGTTGTTGCAGAGCTCCAGGTCGCCTCAGGTCCCACGAGTAAAGGGGAGGGGACGGTGCAGCCTTCTTGGGATAGGAGGCGACCGTCCTCCGCTGAGTGGGGCAGAAGGGGGCGCCCGGCAGAGGCCCGAGCCGAGGACAAGAGAGGATGGGGATGCCGGGGTAGGAGCTGGGGGGCGCGCTGCGGGCTCTGAAGTTGCCTGTGTTCACTCAGGGTGTGCCCTCAGAACCCGGTAGCCTCGGAGAGCGGCGCTGCAGACGCGACGATGGATGAGCCGTGGTGGGAAGGGCGCGTCGCCGCGGACGTCCACTGCACCCTGCGCGAGAAGGTCAGTCCCTCCCCGTCCTTGTCACTCGCAGGACTGGGTATTTAAAGTCCCTTTCGCTCTTGACTACATATCCTCGGGTCGCCGGGCGTCGGAGCTAGGAACTCCCGGTGCCTTTCTTTCCTTCTGCTCTTAGCTTCCTCCTGAGACAGTCGCTGGAAGAAGGGGAATGAGAAACGGACTGGAGAGCTTAAATTGGTTTTTCAGCATAGGAGCCCAGAGTTCTTAGACAACTAAACTGTACTCAAGGTGGTATTTCCCATAGTATTGTCACCCGAGATTATTTTAAAGGATACATGTACGGACTTAAAAAAAAAAAAAATTATCATGTATTTAATGTGCAATTTAAAAACATGTATCTAGCAAGCTCTGCATAGAATAAATGATGCTGATTTTCCATTTATTGCAACGATATAGCAATACGTTAAATATGTTTATTTAAGTAAAAGTAGTAACATGATATAAAGAACAGTTAGGTTAATGCTAGACTAAGGCATATGTAGTTATGCCCCACCCCAAATCTATCTAGGATGGGACTGAATAAGATTTTAGAAACACTAGTCTAAAGGAGAGGCTACAAAACCAGGAGAATGTGGGGAGAAAACCAGCACTCCCCTGCCAGTGTGCCTCCACTGGCAGAAGATGGGGACAGCTGAAATATGATCTCTGCTCTCCCCCACCCCTTAAAGGCAGAAGTGCTGATGGGCTCTGGGAAGGTGGCGGACTCCAGGTGGGTTAGAGGTATGGCCTGTGTGTCTTATCTCCTGCCCCTGAGCTGAGACTGGGAAGGGTGGTTTGGGGAACAGGTGTGTAATAAAAGGTGTGTATGGAGAAGGCAATGGCACCCCACTCCAAAACTCTTGCCTGGAAAAGCGCATGGACGGAGGAGACTGGTAGGCTGCAGTCCATGGGGTCGCCAAGAGTCGGACACGACTGAGCGACTTCACTTTCACTTTTCACTTTCATGCATTGGAGAAGGAAATGGCAACCCACTCCAGTGTTCTTGCCTGGAGAATCCCAGGGACGGGGGAGCCTGGTAGGAGGCCATCTATGGAGTCGCACAGAGTCGGACATGACTGAAGCGACTTAGCAGCAGCAGCAGCATTGGTTTCCTAGGGCTGCTGGACAAGCTACCACAAACCTGGGGCCTTAATAAAAATGTGCTCTCTGACAGTTCTGGAGGCTGGGAGTCCGAAGTTAAGGTGTTGGCAGGGCCACATCGCTCCTTGGCTCTCCTTGGCTGGTAGACGCATCATTCTGCCTCTGCCTCTTGTCACATGGTGTTCTGTCAGTATGTCTGTCTGTGCCTCTGTTTTCTCGCTTTATAAGGACACCATTCGTTGGAATGGGGGCTGCTTGACCTCATCTTAATTTAACTAATTACATCAGAAAAGACCCTATTTCCAAATAAAGCCATTCTGTTCTAGGGAGACATGAATTTGGGGGGGGACACTATCCAATCCAGTACAGCGATGGGGAGGTCTCCTTAGTTTATCCCTGGATCCCTGCATAGACAGGACTCACATCCAGTGCATTTGCACCCAAGGTCTGTGGAGTTTTGCTTAAAAAGTCATTAGCTATTCAGAGTTTTTCCTCATGAGGGGGTAGCTGTATTCCTGTCCAGTTATCTTATCTTTTTTCCTGTACCTACTAGTCCATCTCTGTTTTGCATTGCTTGTTAGGGCTGTGGTTTTCCAATGCTTCCCTTGGTTTTTCTCCGCAGAACAGTATGGCCCAAGGTGCAAGCATATCAAGGCATATGGAAAAGAAATCCAGATATTGGTGGTTCAGTTAACATGCAGGCAGTGGGAGTGGTAGACCAGGTAATAAGGTCTTGGTCCTTTTCTGGAGATGGTGGCTAGATGAATTAGTGAGGCCTGCTGTAAGAAGGCAGTGGCACCCCACTCCAGTACTCTTGCCTGGAAAATCCCATGGATGGAGGAGCCTGGTAGGCTGCAGTCCATGGGGTCGCTAAGAGTCGGACACGACTGAGCGACTTCACTTTCACTTTTCACTTTCATGCATTGGAGAAGGAAATGGCAACCCACTCCAGTGTTCTTGCCTGGAGAATCCCAGGAATGGTGGAGCCTGATGGGCTGCCATCTATGGTGTCGCACAGAGTCGGACACGACTGAAGCGACTTAGCAGTAGCAGCAGCAGCTGTAAAAACGGGGCTTGCTTGTTCTTTGCAGGTGCCAGTGGCTGTCAGCTCTGCTTGTAGCTTAAGGGAATGGCTTTGACCTCATTGGTTCCTTTCTGGCAGGAAGGATTTCTGAGACCAGTATAAACTCAACCAGCTCAGTTACCTGAGAATCCTCGACCTTTTGTATATAAATAAGAATGTTCTAATCGCTCCTTCAGCCTCTCAAAGGAGCAGGGCAGGCAGTTCCCCGTTAATTGTAACTCACCCATGTCATGTTAGTTCACTGTTGGGCTGCCTACCTTGTCCAGGTCTTACATGTTAGAGGTTGAAAACTCACTTGAGTTAGTGCTCAGAGTCACCTGTAACTTGAAACTGGTCTTATTAGTTCCTTTTTCTTTTTAATTGACATATAGGTGATTTACAATGTTGTGTCAGTTTCCGGTGTACAGCAAACTGATTCAGCTATGCATATATATATATATATATACACACACACACATACACACACATACTGTTTCATATTCTTTCCCATTATAAGATATTAAATATAGTTCCCTATAGTTTCCAAAATATAGTTCCCACTGTGCTATACAGTGGGACCTCACTGTTTATCCATTCTCTATATAGTTTGCGTATGCTAATCCCAAACTCTTAGTTTATCCCTCCCCTCCCCTCTTCTCCCTTCAGTAACCATAACTTTGTTTTCCAAGTTTGTGAGTCTGTTTCTGTTTTGTAAGTAAATTCACCTGTATCATATTTTGGATTCCACATGTAAGTGATATCGTATGGTGTTTGTCTTTTCCTTTCTGACGTAACTTCACTTGGTATGGTAATCTCTAGGTTCATCCGTGTTGCTGCAAATGGCATTATTTGATTCTTGTTATGGCTGAGTAGTATTCCATTGTATATATATCACATCTTCATTCATTTGTTGATGGACATTTAGGTTGCTTCTATGTCTTGGCTATTGTAAATAGTGCTGCAATGAACATTGGGTTGTGAATGGCGTTTCAAATTTGTGTTTTTTCTGGGTATAAACCCAGGAGTGGGATTGCTGGATCATATGGCACCTCAATTTTTGTTTTTTTGAGGAATTTCCATACTGTTTTCCATAGTGGCTGCACCAATTTACATTCCCACCAACTGTTAAGGAGGATTCCCTCTTCTGTACACTGTTTCCAGTATTTTTATTGTTTGTAGAAATTTTAATGATGGCCCTTCTGAGCAGTATGAGGTGATACCTTAATGTAGTTTTGACTTGCAGTTCTCTAAAAATCAGTGATGGTGAGCATTTTTTCTTGTAACTAATGATCATCTGTCTGTCTTCTTTGGAGAAATGTCTGTTTAGGTCTTCCGCCCAATTTTTGATTGGGTTGTTTTTTTGTTATTGAATTGTATGAACTGTTTGTATATTTTAGAAATTGAGCCCTGTAGGTCACATCATTTGTGAATATTAAAGTACTCCTTTGAGCATCCTACCTGACCCTACTGCTTCTGTTGATGCAGACTTAGAGCTCCTCCTCATTTAACTACTTTTCTGGTGGGGCCTGGGGGTGCCCGCCAGTACAGGGGAGTCAGGATTCTTCCCCATCACACCTGGGCCCTTGACCTTCTTCACTGAACATGAGAGAGGAGCAGATCATCCCCACCAGGCTGGTGGGGACAGTGAGGCTGTTGGTGACGTTTTTCAGGCATATGGCCCAGGAGTGTTTGAATTAGACTGACTCCCACTTTTTTTTTCTGCCAAAAAATGCATCCAGCCATTTAAAATGAGCAGGTTCTAAGTACACATGATGGAATTAGGGCAGGGGATGGCTCTCAGCTTGAGGCCCAACTTCGTGGTCCTTCAGCCCTCTCTCCCCTCTCCCCCAAGTGTCCTGGCCCCAACCTCATGCTTCCCTCATGGTCCTGGTACCTGTGTCCTACTCACCAGACTGTGAGCCTCTCATGGGCGTGCGGTGTGCTGTGTGATATCTCAGCCTTACCAGACCAGCGTGCGGTATGGAGGGAAGACAAGGGGTGTCCGCTGCTTCGCCTACTGCAGGCACAGCCATTGGGGGGGCACAGAGGCGAAGGACCAGGCTCAGGTGGGCTTCCTGGGCACTCGAACGGTGGTGCAGGAGCGCTTCCCAGGAGCCCTCTGTCGGGTCTCGAGCACGTCCCAGGAGGTCGCCCTGGCCTGGCGGGGGCTGTCCCTGTGAGTGGCCGCAGTGCTGGCCGTGGTGCCGGGGACAGCATCAGGTGAAGGCCACCTCCTGGCCTCCTATAGTCTTAGACAGTAGGTGGTCTCATTCTCTTCTGGGATAATGTGGGGGTGGGAGTGGGGAGGAGAGGAATAGAGGAGGGACTAGGAAAAGAATTCCCCACAAAGACAGACCTACTGCCCTGGACCAAAGTCCTGCTTTGGGATTGTAGGAAAATAACTACAGGTTTAGCCTGAATAACAGAAACCTAGATCATTCCTCCCACACTTCAGCCGGGAGGTTCCATTTTCCTCCCTGAATTTTGTTTTTGGACAAGCAGTACAACAGATAGAACTCACTCTGGTCTCCTTTTGACTTATGTCCATTTTACACATAATCATCATTCCAGTTAGGAGGAAGTGCTTATGTTAGTAAAACAGAATGTTTAAGAGCTCTGATCACTGTGATCTAAGGCTTCTTGGGTATGTGGAAGACTTTCTGAATTTGGGGATTTCAGAGGATTACTTGGGGAAGAAGTACCCCCACCCTCCCGAAGCCGTGTTGACAGTACTGATAGCTTTCTCTTCCAGGACTCTGGGAGCCTGTGTGCCAGAGGCCTCCTCCTCCTCCAGCCCCTTCTTCCTCATCAGGCATTTACCTTCTCCCAGGATCGGAGTCACGTGGTACCATTGGGGTCTTCTCCATCACCCCAGATTTGAGATCTTCAGAGCAAGCAGCCACAGAATGTGTATTCCCTAAAACAGCCAGTTTTCCTGAAGCTGGCTTTCTTGTACACTTAAAGGCCTTTAACTGTGTGAGACCGTGTTTTTTGAACCAGTGGAGTGTTAAAGGACATTTTTACTGGTCTGTGACTAAATTTACACAGAGAAATTCTGGAACACCAACAGAAATGATGTTTAGTGATGATAATGTTAGTGGCCACTGTTTCTTGAGCACTTCCTATGTTTCAGACAGTGTGCCAAGCACGCCCCTGTGTATTATCTCACTTACACCTCATATTTGCCCCAGTTCTGGGACTGACCCTGTAGATGGAAACTATAAGACAGAGTGTGTCAGTAACTGTCGTGAGATCAAATCCCTGCTTGTATCAGAGCCTGAACATAAATTTGTTTGGGAGAAAACCACCCATGTTAACCAAAAATGGAAATAAAGTGCCAGAAACAATCAAGGCTCTGCCTTCCATGACGCTGTAGGCTCTATATCTTAGTTTGTGGTCCGATGGCTCTCCAAGAGCTGGGTTCTCCCTAAACCATCCTGAGAAACCTGGGCATTGGGAGTTGCTGACTCCCTAAACCATCCTGAGAAACCTGGGCATTGGGAGTTGCTGACTCCCAGGGCAGGGCCTTGCTTATCTGGTCCTGGTGGGTCCCTGGGGCTTCTCACCTTGAAGTGATCTGGCTTCCACTGTTGCCTGCCCCCGGGGTGCACCTGGGGGGCTGCTCCTGTTTCTCCTGCCCCGGAAAAGGGTGAGATGCCTCGGGACCTTCCTCTTCCTGGAACTCTGACAGCTGCATGTGGTAGGGTCTCACCCCAGCTCTGTCCTTCACCTGGATTAAAACCGCACTGTCTTCTAATGACCCCTAAAGCGCGTACATTCTTTTACTTTTCTTTTCCAACATGAATAGTCCCTCTTCTCACTCCTTCCCTTACATTCCTTGAATGTCCCCACTGCAGAGCTGAACATCTGTCTCCTTATAGAAAGTGTTGACCCAGGTTACCTCTTACTTGGTTTTTCTCTTCCCTTCCCCTCATTGTTGGGTTTCTGCACCCCCAGGGAGCAGTTCTTCGTAAATCATGAGGCACATGCAGGTCCACCCATGAGAAAATGTTCCACATACTGGGATGTGTCTGGCCAGCTTAGTTCCAGGAATGTGTCACCCAGGCCTTTCAACCCCAAATGCTGACTGGGACAAGCCCTTGGGGACTGACAGGGGCGCCTTGTGGTGGTGGTCTTCAAGTGGGGGGACAGCCAGCCCAGAGGTAAGGGTGAAGCTTTTAGCGGAAGCAGAAGTCTCTGGCGTGCATCCTCCAGAGCTGCTGCAGGCTGCCCTGGAGGTGTGTGCAAACAGAGGATGGAAGGTGGATTGAGAAATGGGGTTCAGAGGCAGGAGGAGATGGCCTTCAAAGTGGCATCTGGCTTGCAGACTCACTGACTCCTCTGCCTTACCTGTATTCTCTAGGAAGCTGGGGACAAAACTGAACCAGAACTTGGCATTTTTTCTCGAGTCCTAGCAGCCTTAGACTGTGGAAGCCCCCAGTGTGCCCTCAACACTCAGCTGAGACTAGATCTTTGTACGTTATCCATCATCTGTGGAAGAAGCAGATTATCTCGAAGGCTCCCTTTCATCTGTAAACCAGGAGAGTGATTCCTGCTCCCTGCCTCCCAGGTATCCTGGGAGAAAATGAGAATGGGTATCCTCCTTCCGTCTCCCGGGCCTCTGGATTGTGGAGTGGGGAAGGGTCTTGGCGGGCATCCTAGTTGGCTGGGGAGGTCTGTGCTCCCTAAGTGAAGGGAGGACAGTTAAGACTTTGGGTTGGCTCTGTGCCCTTGCCCTTGACTTGTTCTTTGTCTTCCTAAACCGCACAGCCCCTTGGGGACAGGGAGTGCAGCCAGCAGTTCTCTCTGAGAACCTGCCAGAAAGAGGTGACATTGTTGGTCTGCTTTTTCTTTCTTTTCTTTCTTTTTCTTCTTTTGGCCATGCTACGCAACTTGCAGGATCTTAGTTCCCTGACCAGGGATTGAACCCATGCTCTGCAGTGGAAGCACCGGGTCCTAACCACTGGGTGGCCAGGGATTTCCCTTCATTTTTTAAAAAAAGTATTAAACACACAAAGTACACTTTTTGTTTCTCTAGGAAACTACGAAAATAAATAAAAGCAAACAGAAGAAAGTAATATTCCCCCGACAGTCCCACTCCTTGAAGTAATCTGTTGACATTTTAGTGTAGGTTCTTCTGTCCTTTTGTGTGTGTGTCATCACATTTTTATAGAGCTTTTATTTAGTGAAGATGAAAAATATCTTTTCTTAAAACACTGTTGATTTCATAATATATCATGCTCACATTTCCATATCATTCTTCATCCAATCTTGATTATTGGACTTTTGCAAAAAATTTGAAACAATTCCTTGTGTTTATTTAGAATAGGCAATATAAGAACATGATAAGAAAGGAAAAAACACATATGAAAGGTTGGATGGTGAAAGGCTCTAGATCCCTCCCTGAAAGGTACCACTGACTCTAATTTGTCCTGAATCTTTCCAGAGTTATCCTGTGTGTGAACAAACCATGTGTGTATGTTCTGACACAAGTGGTAGTAGAATTTATACACTTCCCTGTACCGTTTGATTTTTTAAATGTTTACATTTTAATAATTTAAATATCTTTATGAAACCACCAACAGAAGCTCCATGACCAGAAGGGAATTTTTTTGGTCTTTTCTGCTCACTGTAACAATAAAGGTATAGTGTAGATACTCAATATATTTGTGTTGAATGAATGAATGAAATGTTTCTTTTTGGCCATTTTTTATCCAAATGTATACATTTTATTTTATATAAATGTTGTCAAAGTGTATTACAGTATGTTATAGTTTCATAACAATTTTTTTGTTAACTGTATATACTAAATAACTTTCTAAGTTAACCTTGGGCTACAAGTATCATGCATAATGTTTTATGGTATGGATATACCATGATTGGATTAACTCGTTTCTTTGTTGAATACTTAAATGGAGCTGCTTATTCATTTTTTAAGCTGAAGTTAATTTATATATGATACAACACACAGATCTTAAGTGGTTATGCAGTTTTGAGTATACAGTAAGTTTTGACAAATGTATATACATGTAGCAACCACCATTGTCAAGAGATAAAACATTGCCATCAACCTAGAAAGTTCCCAGGTACCTTTTCTCAGTCACTCGCCCCATCTTGCTCCCAGCACCAGGCAGTCACTGAGCTGTTTTTTGTTTGTGTGGATTAGTTTATCTTTTCCAGAGTGGAAATGGAGTTAAATGTATATGCTTTTTTCTGTCTTTTTAAACTTAGTTTTTTAACACTTTTGAGATTCACCTGTGTTGTATCTGTTAGGAGTTTGGTTTTTTTTTTTTATTGCTGAGTACTATTCCACTGATTTCGGTGTTGACCATCTGGTGATGTCCACGTGTAGAGTCTTCTCTTGTATTGTTGGAAGAGGGTGTTTGCTATGACCAGTGCATTTTCTTGGCAAAACTCTATTAGGCTTTGCCCTGCTTCATTCCGCATTCCAAGGCCAAATTTGCCTGTGACTCCAGGTGTTTCTTGACTTCCTACTTTAGCATTCCAGTCCCCTATAATGAAAAGGACATCTTTTTTGGGTGTTAGTTCTAAAAGATCGTGTAGGTCTTCATAAAACCGTTCAACTTCAGCTTCTTCAGCATTACTGGTTGGGGCATAGACTTGGATAACTGTGATATTGAATGGTTTGCCTTGGAGACGAACAGAGATCATTCTGTC
>SJYT01028623.1:0-36322 GCA_006410635.1 Cephalophus harveyi | reverse complement strand
CCGGAAATACCCGAACGGTGGAGGAAGGAGCCTCTCGGCTCCCGTAGTCAGACAAGTCTCCGCCCCCTCGGGTCCTTCCACGAGTTCCCTGGGCCGGCCCCCCTTCCTGCTGCAGCGCCGAGGGTTCCGGTTCCCCTCTTTGTTCTCCAGTGGACACCTGTAGTACCTGTGGGGGTAAGGGTGGTGGAATATATGGGGGAGGCGAGATTTCAGTGTCTAAATCAATCAGTCTAGGGTATAGAGAAGATTCCTGGAGTATCGGCTTCTTCTNCCTGGGCCGGCCCCCCTTCCTGCTGCAGCGCCGAGGGTTCCGGTTCCCCTCTTTGTTCTCCAGTGGACACCTGTAGTACCTGTGGGGGTAAGGGTGGTGGAATATATGGGGGAGGCGAGATTTCAGTGTCTAAATCAATCAGTCTAGGGTATAGAGAAGATTCCTGGAGTATCGGCTTCTTCTGGCTCTCCTGTGCCTCACGGTCCTCTTCCTTAGAGACCTCTGCAACCAGGACCTGTGGAACGGAAGCACTGGGGGGGTTGTGAATAAAGGGCTTCAGCCAAGCTGGAGGGTCTTCTACTAGGCTTTGCCAGACCAGAATGTAAGGAGCTTGGTCCGGATGGCCCCACGGAACAGGGGCCATTATTCTTTCTTTTACAGCCTGGATGACTGGCAGGCCGAAAGTTCCTTCCGGCGGCCAGCCGACTCCAAAAGTCAGCCACTCAGATAAGCATAGGGTTTTCAGTTTGTTCTTCTTAACTAGCATCGATAGATTTTGAGCCTTGGACTTAAAATCAAGAAAGTGATCAGTCATTATAGACAGAGGTGTAGAATAACTTTGGCCCATGATTGCAATCCCCACAATAAGCACACAAAAAACAAGCACAGCGCCGGCACACAGAGACAAGCGACAGACAGAGGATGAACAAATATCGGCCGAAAACACTGAGCTAGGTTTATCCCGGGTGGCTGTTGTTCTGTTTCCTAAAGTTACCTTACCGAAAGGCGTCCATTGCCCATCAGATTCAGGATCAGAAGAGATGTCTTCCCCTGTTCTCCTACAGAACGGCTCACAAAACCAATCGCCTTCCAGCTTAAATGCTGGGCCCCGGACTTACACTGGACTTTTTACCGAAACCAGCTGCCTTCCAGCTCGATGCTGGGCCCTGGACTCACGCTGGATTTTTCATAAAACCAGCTGCCTTCCAGCTCGATGCTGGGCCCCAGACTCATGCTGGATTTTTCACAAAACCAGCTGCCTTCCAGCTCAATGCTGGGCCCTGGACTCACGCTGGATTTTACCAGACTTAACACCGGTGTTCAGATATTTTTCTTCCAAGTGAGGAAACCCCTTCTACCGGGACAGTGTTATTCTTCCCAGTTAGAGGGATCCCGGACGAGCCCCCAAATGTTGTGCCCGAAGTCCGAGTCCCCAAAACAGAGAATAAGACATCCACAGCAATGGAAAAACATAAAGAGGTTTATTGCTAGCTCGAGCTAGGGCCCAAGTCACACTCCAGCACAGTGGAGAGGAGCAAGAGCCCCGAGCCCTAAATTACACCAGTATTTATAGAGTTGAGACAAAGATAGGGAGTTGGTAAGGGTGGATTGGTTGCAAGGGTTTTATGGCACCTACTAATTGGCTAAATTTTCACGCACGTGGGCTTTCTTAGGGGAGTTTCACTCTCCTCCTGATAGGCTGAAACTAGCCCTTTTCTTCTCCTCTGCAAGGGAGATTTTGGCCTGCCTTGGCCCCCTGAAGCCTGTCATGGCGCCTGTTTGGGTCCTAACAATCCTAAAGGAAATCAGTCCTGAATATTCATTGGAAGGACTGATGCTGAAGCTGAAACTCCAATATTTTGGCTAACTGATGCAAAGGATTGACTCATTGGAAAAGACCCTGATGCTGGGAAAGTTTGAGGACAGGAAGAGAAGGGGACAACAGAGGATGAGATGGTTGGATGCCATCATCGACTCCATGGACATGAGTCTGAGCAGGCTCTGGGAGTTGGTGATGGACAGGGAGGCCTGGTGTGCTGCAGTCCATGGTGTTGCAAAGAGTCGGACATGACTGAGCGAATGAGCTGAGCTGAGCTGTGTGGGGTCTAAACTGTGACACAGATGAGCTGGCCTGTGAGACGGAAGCGGAGTGCTGGACACCAGGAGCAGACTAGCGCTGCCCGCAGGAGACAGTGGGGAAGGCGGAGTGGAAGCGTGGAGGTATCAGATGTGATTCTATGCATGATGAACGAACTGGCAACAAGGCCCTTCCATACAGCATAGGGAATGATAGTCAGCATCCTGTGATTAGACCACAATGGAAAAGAATATGAAAAAGAACGTTCATTGATATCACTGAGTCACTGCTGTACAGCAGAAATTCATACAACATTGAAAATCGACTCTACTTCAATAAAGTACATTTTAAAAAATGAAATTTCACCTGAGAAACAAAACCAGTGCAGCTCCGGGTGGCTGGTGATGAACACGGCCAGGTGTGCACCCCAGGCCCCGCCCCCAGGTGTGCACCCCAGGCCCCGCCCCAGGCCCCGCCCCCAGTTAGCCGGCTCCTGGGGAGACCATGCAGCTTCAGCAGCTGGCTCACCTGCTTTAACAGATGAAATGCAGATCCACGGTGACGTGGTTCCCGGCTTCCTTCCTGTTCACTGATGAGCCCTGTGAGCTGGCAGGAAAGCACCTGCCTCCCCAGTTTGCCACCGTAAGTCACCCCAGTGACCCCCAACCGTCAGGACGTTTGCTGGACGTCACCAGCATGCAGCAAGCTGAGGCAGGGGCAGGCCCTCTCCTAGGACCTGGAGCAGTGGTACCCTGTGGTCTGGGCTCTGCCCGCCTTCAAACAGCAACCCAGGTGAGTGGAGACCCAGCTCCCCTGCCCGGGGGCACTCAGCAGGTAAGCTCTGCCCCCAGCCCCTCTCCCCTCAGTCTGTGACCCAGGCCCTCCCTTCACCTTCGGCTTGTAGACCAGGCTGGGATGCTGAGGTCCCTGCCCCAGGGTCAGACCGTCAGGGCCCTTGCTCCAGCGTGGACAGCAGCTACTCAGGGAGGCTGGCACAGGAGAGGGTGGTTGTAGTCCACTCATCTCTGGAGAAGCCGGACCCAGGCCCTCGGCACCTGCAGTGGACCCACAAACCTGGAGCGCCCCATGCCTGCCCACCCTCTCGTAAGTGTGGGTTGTGGCCAGCTTAGAGAAAGGACTCCTGTCTGAACACAGTCCTGCCTCAAGTTTGATTCAGCCTGGGGAGTTGGAGTTTCCCAGCCTTTTAACACATAACGCCTTTTAGTGAAGTGGAATGGAAAATCACAAAACCAGTAGACTTCGAAAGTGAAATAATAAGAATAAAGACAGTAATCTCGTTCATTTTCCAGGGGAACTGGGTTTGGTCATTAGAGTGTGTGAAAGCCCCTGTGCGTGAGCCATCTGTCAGTCTGCCTGCCTCTCTCTCTTTCTGTTTCTCTGTTCCTCTCTCTCTGTTTCCTATGAACTCAGAAGCCCCCGCCTTGTCCATCGATACTGGGCTCAGGCTTCCATTCACCACTTACTTCTTGGATCCGCTCCCATGGACGTTTTCTGTTGTTTTCTAACAGGTTTATTGGGATCAGTTCAGTTCAGTTCAGTCGCTCAGTCGTGTCTGACTCTTTGCGACCCCATGAATCGCAGCACGCCAGGCCTCCCTGTTCATCACCATCTCCCGGAGTTCACTCAGACTCACATCCATCGAGTCCGTGACGCCATCCAGCCATCTCATCCTCGGTCGTCCCCTTCTCCTCCTGCCCCCAATCCCTCCCAGCATCAGAGTCTTTTCCAATGAGTCTGTTGACATAGGAGCCCACGTTTAAAGTGTGCAGCCTGTTAGCTTTTGACACACGTGCACCAGGAAACTTCACAACTAAGACAGTGAGCACCCTGTCCCTCTCAACACCGCTGCCCCCCACCATCGCCAAGGCAATGTGCGTGGAGGTTTAGGGTGAGCTGCTGGTTCAGGGCTGGGCCGTGGCTGCCAGGACCCAGGAGGAAGCAGAGCCTTAGCGACCGGTACTGAGTCTTGTTAAAAATTCAGGTGAAGATGTGGCCTTAGGACAGACGTGTTTTAGGATATGGCCAAGTCCCTGCTCCACCACGAATTCCCTGTCATCCTGGCCAGGAGCAGATAGGTCTTATCAGCGTTTGCAGGTTGAAACGATCTCATCTTACAAAGAAATATTTGGGTTCTAGCTTGGAATTACAAGAAGAAAAAACGCAATCACCCAGAGAATTTAAGCAGCAGATAGGGCTTTGTTTTTTGAATTCTACTGTTTTAAGAAGGGACAGGATTTTCCCACTCCAGGTTTTGGGGAGAGGTAGACAGAAGGGGACTTGGAACCCTGTCCATCCCCAGGACAGGTTTCCTGCCACATTCCTGCCGTGGCTTCTGCCTCTGGGGCATTGACAGACACGGGCCAAGGGTCCGGATGCCAAAGGACCACGCAGAACACTCCAGCTTCCTTTGTGCAAGAGTCTGCACTGTACCCCAGTGTCTGGCAACCATGACGTCCACAGGTGACGTCCACAGGTGAGGCTGCTGTGACTCAGCCACAAACGCGTGGGGTCACAGTGACCCTCAGGGACACAGGGGGAAGCTGCTCTGAAGTGCTCAGGTCTCGCCCTCACCAGCAAGTCCTGAGTCCAAGGCTCCCTCCCGCCCTGGATTAGGTGGTTCTTGCTTCAGATTTTCAAAGGCACCACGGGGAATCTGTCAGGAAAACAGGCGATTAGGATCACATCTGTCTTTGCAACCTTGTTTAACAGAGGAAGCCTCCCCTTCCACGGAGGCTCCTTCCATGGCTAATACTGACTGTCAAACAGCAGGCTCTGGAAGCGCGGCGGCGGCGATCTCTGAAGAGCAGCCTGCGCCCCTCAGCACAGGCGGACACAGCCCCTGTCAGAGGGTGGGCCTGCTTCAGGCGGGAAATGAGGAGGAGGAGGAGGAGGAGGTGCCTGCTGGCCCAGGATGCAGACGCTTCTGCGTGTCCACGACGCTTCCACCAACACCTGGAAAAGCTCACTTTGTTTACATTAATTCAAACCACATGACATGGCTGATCTCAGCCATTTTCTACATTCAAACAGGGTCATTTCAAAATAGAAAACACGCACAGGTCTGGGGGCCCTCCTCCTCCTCCTCCGTGCCCCCCAGACCCCGGCTTTGGAGAAGTGTCCATTCAGGCTCTCTGCCCGTTTCTTCTGGGTTGTTCGGCTTTTTGATGTTGCGCTTGCCTGAGCTGCTCGTGTGCCTTGGAGACTAATCCCTTTTCAGTCGCATCATTTGCAAATGCTTTCTTCCATCCTGCTCTTTTCATTGTTTATGGCTTCCTTTGCTGTGCAGAAGCTTTCAAGCATAATTGGTCCCATTTATTTCTTTCTGTTTTTATTTTCATTACTCTAGAAGATGGATCCAAAGAGAATGAAGTAATGCCATTTGCAGCAACATCAACGGACCTAGAGATTCTCATCTTAGATGACGGAACTCAAATAGAGAAAGACAAATATGGTATCACTTGTATGTGGAATCTTTTAAAATGATACAAACGAATTTATTTACAAAACAGCAACAGATTCACAGACATAGAAAACAAACATGTTTATCAAAGGGGAGAGCTGGGAGGAGGGAGGATAAATGAGAAATTGTGGATTAGCAGATGCCCTCTGTCAGTTACACCCTACCGCAGAGCAGAGAGCGCTCTGCTCAGTATTCTGGCATAACCCACATGGGAAAAATCTGAGAAGGGATGGATGTATGTATGTGTATAACTGAATCACTTTGCTATACAGCAGAAACTACAAATAACTATCATAACTATAAATCAGCTATATTCCAATATAAAATAAAAGTGTTTAAAAAAAGAAAAATGTTACTTACGCCTGGCTGCTTCACTAAGAGCTAATCCTGTACTGTTTGGAGACCTTCGCTCACATCTTAGGATAAAGGGGGTTTGATGACAGCTGTTTCTTTCAAACCTCAGCCTCCAGGGGTCCCAGGAGCAGGCCACCGGAGGAGAAAGCGGTGCTAACGGGATCCCGGCAGGAGCCAGCGCGGGCGCACTCCCCGCTGCCCTCGGGGCCCGTCGCGTCTCCAGACGGAAGGCAGCTCGTCTTTCCCAGCGCTGAGCGAGCGCCAGGCCCCGGGTCACCGAGCCGGCATAAAAGGGAGGGGCAGGCTCAGCCCGGGCGCTGGGGACACGGGAGGACGTCCGCCCACAGGAGCAGGCTGAGCAGCCGGGGAGGACCACAGGGTAAGCCCTGGGTGATGCGGGTGAGCCCGCCGCGGGCACGCATGGGAGCCGGGCCACACGCACGTCTTCTGGGGGTCTATTTACCTTCGTCTGCAGCCCTTCCCACTCAGAATTCCGGAGGCCGTCCCCGGCCTCCCTGTCCCTGCGTCCCACCCCAGGGCCGCTGCGATGGGTCTGTGTCCGCCACCCGCTGCCTTCTGGCGGCCTCTCCTGTCTGTCTGTCTGTCTGTCTGTTTGCGTTCCTGCTCTGGGAGGACTTGGAGGGCTGCCCTGCTGCCCTGGGCTTCCCTGGGGTGAGAGCTCTGAGACCCTGTGTCTCTGGGAAGCCCCAGAGAGAGGAGCAGCCGAGCTCCCCTTAAAATGCCAGGTTCCCCCCGGGTCTGAATGAGCCCAGCCCCCACCCTGGTCCTCCCGGAGGAGAGGCCCTCCATGGAGTGGATGCCCCCCAAGCAGTCAGCACCCCCATGCCCTCCCATGCCGTCAGCCCAAGTTTTTGCCATTTAATCACCGGCTGCCCTGACTCTAGAGGACTCAGCCCTTGGGGACAAACTGCTCATCTCTAAGCCTCTTTGGTTTACAGGGCCCCCCACAAAATGATCACCCTCCCGCCCCCTCGGATCCAGCCCCTACGGCCCTCACAGGCTGGCCTCGCCCGTCTCCCAAGTTGGAGGTCACAGCGGCAGCAATAGCCTCATGACATCGCAAGGAGCACTTGGAAGATGCTCCTGGTCCCTGTCCTTGGCTGCTTGGGCCTGGTTCCAGAACCTTCCGGAGCCCCCCAACAGGGTGATGCATCTTAGAGAGGGGCTGGGCAGAGGCTTGCACGTGAAACTTCAAGGGTGTGGAGGGCTGTCCCAGGATGGGAGACGGCCCCCTTGTTTGCCCCCAAGCCCCGGGACGGCCGGCGTTCCCAGGCAGCACAGGGCTCAGGCAGCTGCACACCGGGCGCGCCTGCGTCCAGAGACCAAGGCCTTCACAGTGGGAGGCGGCTGCCCCTCCTGCAGCCTCCTGGAGCCCAGGCCAGCCTCCATGGGAGCGGTTCCTCCACAAAGCCCACACCCTCTGGACTCGGGTCAGCAGGCCAGCAAGAGGAAAAGGCCAGGCTAATGAAGTGGCCCTGCGTCCAGGCAGACTGGGGCTCTGCTTCCCCTGGACGGGATCATGCAGGAGTCACTACCACACAGGCCCAGGGCCACGCCGTGTGTGCCGGGGAGAGAGCCCAGGGCCTCGCCGTGTGTGCCGGGGAGAGAGCCCAGGGCCTCGCCATGTGTGCCGATACAGAGGCCCAGGGCCTCGCCGTGTGTGCCGGGGAGAGAGCACAGGGCCTCGCCGTGTGTGCCGGGGAGAAAGCCCAGGGCCTCGCCGTGTGTGCCGGGGAGAAAGCCCAGGGCCTCGCCGTGTGTGCCGATACAGAGGCCCAGGGCCTCGCCGTGTGTGCTGGGGAGAGAGCACAGGGCCTCGCCCGTTGTGCTGGGGAGAGAGCCCAGGGCCACGCCATGTGTGCAGCTGGGCTGTGATCAGGAGAGACTGAGGCCCCAGGGCGGTGGCGGGCAGGCTGGCCGTGGGCAATGCTCTCCTCGGGGTCCTCACCATTCGCAGAGGGGATATTGACCCATTTCTTTTTTGTGGGGTCTTTTTTGTATCAGGGTGAGTCTGACCTCATCATATTATGAATTAAGAAGCATTCCTGCCTCTTTAATCTTCTGGACTAGTTTGAGACACATAGGTGTCAGCTCTTCTTTAATGTTTTGTGGAATTTCTCTGTAAAGCCATCTGGCCCTGGACTTTCGTTTGTCAGCAGTTTTTGTGGTTGGTTGTTTTGTTATCACTACTGAGTCCACTTCATTACCGGTAATCAGCCTGATCTAATTCTTCCTGATTCAGTCTTGGGAGATTATATGCTATTAATACTGTGAATTTGCCCACTTCTTCTAAGCGGTCCATTTTACTGGTGCATAGCTATTCATAGTACTCTCCTCTGGTCACTTGTATCTCTATGGTGTCAGTTGTAGCTTCTCCTTTTTCATTTTTGATTTTATTTATTTGAGTCCTCCCTCTTTTTCTGGATAAATCTGGATAAAGGTTTATCAATTTTGTTTATCTTTTCAAAAACCCAACTCATCGCTTCACTGATTCTTTTCCTGCCTTCTGGGTGGTCTCTTTTCATCGATTCCCACTCTCTCTGATTGTTCCGATTTCTTTCCTTCTAGTAATCCTGGGTTCTCTTTGCTCTTCTTTCTCTAGTCCTGTAAGCATGAGGCTAGGTTGGCTGTTTGAGGCTGTTCTCATTTCCTGAGGCAGACTTGTGTCTCTGTGACCACAGTGATTGTGGATTGCTGTGCTTCCATTTTTATTTATCTCCAGATATTGCTTTTATTTCCTTTCTATTTCTTCTGTGATACATTGGTTGTTTTGGAGCATATTGTTCAGACTTTATATGTTTGTTGATTTTGCAGTATTTTTTAATTGATTTCTAGTCTCATAATGTTGTATTCAGAAAAGATGGTTGATATGATTTCAATCTTCTTAAAATTATTGACACTTCTTTTGGAGAATGCTCCATGTGTACTTGGAAACAATGTGTATTCTGCTGCTTTTGGATAAAATATATATGTATGCATGTATAAATATATGTGTAAGTTATGATTTTTCCAGTAGTTCTGTATGCATGTGAGAGTTGAACCGTAAAGAAGGCTGAGCACCAAAGGATTTATGCTTTTGAACTGTGGTGTTGAAGAAGACTCTTGAGAGTCCCTTGGACTGCAAGGAGATCCAACCAGCCCATCCTAAAGGAGATCAGTCCTGGGTGTTCATTGGAAGGACTGAGGCTGAAGCTGAAACTCCAATACTTTGACCACCTGATGTGAAGAGCTGACTCACTAGAAAAGACCCTGATGCTGGGAAAGATTGAGAGCAGGAGGAGAAGGGGAAGACAGGGGATGAGATGGTTGGATGGCATCACCGACTCAACTGGACATGAGTCTGAGCAAGCTCTGAGTGATAGTGAAGGACAGGGAAGCCTGGTGTGCTGCAGTAGCACTTTGGGTGCAAACATATTTACAATTGTTATAACTTCTTACTGGATCGGCCCCTTCGTCGTGTAATATACTTTTTTATGTCTTGTTGCTGCTGCTGCTGCTGCTAAGTCGCTTCAGTCGTGTCCAACTCTGTGAGACCCCATAGGTGGCAGCCCACCAGGCTCCACCATCCCTGGGATTCTCCAGACAAGAATATTGGAGTGGGTTGCCATTTCCTTCTCCAATGCATGAAAGTGAAAGTGAAGTCACTCAGTCGGTGTCCAACTCCTTGCGACCCCATGGACTGCAGCCCACCAGGCTCCTCCATCCATGGGAGTTTCCAGGCAAGAGTACTAGAGTGGGGTGCCATTGCCTTCTCCATGTCTTGTTGCAGTTTTTGTTTTAGGGTCTATTTTGTCTGATATAAGTAGATTTCCTTTCATTTCTGTCTGCATGGAATACCTTTCCCCATCCCCTCACCTTTAGTCTGTGTGCGTCTTTATAGTGCAAGTGAGCATCTGGCAGGCAGCATACCTGGGTCTCATTTTTCCGTCCATTCAGCCACTCTCTGTCTGGAGCATTTAGTTCATTGACATTTAAAGTGATTATTGATAGATATGTGCTTATTGCCATTTTGTTAGTTGCTTTCCAATAGCTTTTATAGTTCTTTTTGCTTTTTCTTCTTTTGCTTCCTTCCCTTGTGACCTCATGACTGTTTAATGTCGTGTTTGAATTCCTCTCTCTTCTTTGTGTGTCTGTTACAGGCTTTTGATTTGTGGTTATCATGAGGTTCATATATAACAACTTATAGAAATACGTGATTACTTAATTTGATGACCTCAAGTTCAAATGCATTCTAACAACCCTACATTATTACCCCACACACACATTTAGTTTGCTGATGTCACATTTTACACCTTAACCACTTATTATGGACATAGATGATTTTAATGCTTTTGTCTTTAAACCTACCTACTAGACTTACAAGTAGCTGCTCTATTACTTTTGCTCACTGTTTGCCTTTACCAGTGAGATTTTTTTTTTTCTTTCATAGTTTTTATGGAGAAGTCCCTTTAACATTTCTTGTAAGGCCAGTTTAGCGGTGCTGAAATCTTTTGGCTTTTGTTTGTCTGTAAAGCTTTTTCTCTCCCCTTCAAATCTGAGCAATGGCCTTGCTGGTGAGAGTGTTCTTGGTTGTAGGGTCCCTTTCATCACTTAGTATATATAGCACCACTTCTTTCTGGCAAAGTTTCTGCTGAAAGGTCAGCTAATGGTCTTACGGGCATTTCCTTGTAGGTGGCTAGCTGGGTTTCTCTTGCTGCTTTTAAGATTCTGTCTTTGTCTTTAGTTTGGCCACTGTAGTTATGATGTGCTGATGCCAACCTCCTTGAGCTGTCCTTGTTCAGGGCTCTCTGTGCTTCCTGGACCTGGCTGGCCTTCTCCTTCCCCAAGTCAGGGAAGTTTTCAGCAACTATTTCTTCAAAGAAGTTATCTGCTCCTTTTCCCATCTTTTCTTATTCTGGGACCCCTGTATGTGATGTTGTTATAGAAGTCTCTTAAACTGGCCTCATTTTCTACTCTTTTTTCCTTTTTCTGTTCAGCCCTGATGATTTCGCCACTTCGTCTTCCAGATCACAGACCCCTTCCTCTGCAAGATCTAACCTACTGTTGATTCCTTCTGGTATTGGTGTTTTTCTTCAGCAACCGTTTTCTTCAGCTCTGTTTGGTTCCTCTTTACATTATCTCTCTGCTGAAACTCTCACTGTGTTCATCCTTCTAGTCCATGAGCATCTTTTTGAGCGTAGCCGTGAACTCCTTAGTAGGTAGACGGCTGATCCTTACTTTTAGTTCTTTCCCTGAGGGCCTCTGCGTCCTGCTTTTGCCCAACTCTCTGTGATCGTCTCTATGTGTTGAGCTATTTGGTTACTCTTCCCAGTCTTGGATGAGAGGCCTTAGGTGAGAGATGTCCTTGGGGGCCCGCAGCATGCCCCTCTCCAGTCCCCAGAGCTCCATGCTGCAGGAGGGCCCCTCTGTGGGCCACATGGACCCTTCTGTCGTCGGGGGGCTGACTGCGGCAGACCCCCTGAAGGGCAGGGCAGGCCTCCTGAGCAGTGAGTCATGTGGCCCCGGTGGGGAGTGTGACAGCGGCTGGCGCACTGGCGGCCAGGGCCAGCCCCCCACGTGCTGACCTGGTGGCACTCAGGAGGGACCAGGAGCAGCCGGGTGTGGGGCTGGGGGCACCCCCAGGGCTGGCGCTGGCCCCTGGTGGCTGGGGCCGGACCCTGGACTTGCTGTGGGCAGGGCTAGGTCCCTGAGCGCGTGGCGCCCAGCCAGTGGTGGGCGGGAGAGGACGGGTGCTGACAGCTCGTGCTGGCTAAGCCGCTGGCATCAGAGGCCAGGAGGAGGGCTCCAGCGCGGTGCCGGCCAGCGCGGTGCCCACTGGCAGCACAAGCTTCCCACGGGGGCCGCTGCCAGCACCTGTGCCCCAGGCCGTCCGCGGGGGCCCGCCTCCCCGGAGGCGCCCCAGGATCAGCAGGGGCTCTGACCCCGGCTCCTGCAGACTGCCACCCCACCCCGGGTCTCCGCAGCCTGGACAAGCAGAGTCTGTTCCCGCAGCCCTCCGGCTCTCCTGAAGGAAGCCAGACACTCTGGGAGCTCGTCTTCCTGCTGCAGGAGCCCCAAGCTGAGGAGCTCGACGCGGGGCTCAGGCCAGCCTGCTCCTGGGGGGCCTCTGCGACTGTGAAATCCGTCCCACGGGTGAGTCGCCGGCCGCAGGGTGGGGGTCTCCATACACTGTGTCCCACCGCTGCTGCCTGTCCGGCTGTGGGTCCCTGTCACATCTTTAGTCCTGGGGCCCCCTTTCTGCTTGTCTTCTGGCCGTTCTCGTTGATGTCGCTCTGAGTGTCTGTGGGCGGAGGTGAGCTCAGGGTCCTCCTTCTCCACCACCTGGGCCCCCAGCATCGCTGGCTTCAGAGCCGTTACTGCCGCCTCCCATGGAGCTCACGCGCACAGCCTCCTGCAGGGACACGGGGACCCCGGGGTGCTGCCAGGCGGTCAGGAGGGGTGGGGTCCTCACAGCGCAGACCTGACGGCGGAGCAGGGCTCACCCCGGGGGCTCGGAAGGGGCTGCCCCCAGGCCGAGGGGGGTGAGTGAGGCCTCAAGGAGCCCGTGAGTGAGGAGGGGTCTCCCCTGGGGCCCAGGGCATCCTGCAGCTTCATCATCACAGTGGAGCCTGGCCCGGGCTGGGCTGCTCTTGCCCCCTAAATCTAGCCTGTCCCCCACCCTGTCCCCAGCAGGTTGGGATGGCCGCCCTCCCGGCCCTCGACCCTGCCAGCTCCACCCCCTGCCCTTCTCTCCTGCAAATGTCTCCCTGCTCCTCCAAATGTCTCCCTGCTCCTCCATCACACCCCAGCAGGTGCAGGCTTGGGCTTGGGGCACCGGGTCAGTCACACGACCTGGCACACCCTGATCCAGCAAGCCGGCAGCTCCAGAGACTTAAAGCTCTTTCTAATGGGTCTGCTGCCAGCCTACAGCTTCTCCTTTAGTTTCATAAGCCCCCTGTGCCCGAGCACGGAGGGCTGGTCTCCCAAGTGCTCTTGGACCCCAAAGCGGGCAGCGGGTCATTTCCCTCTCTTCTGGTTCCCATGCCAGCACCCCTGCCCCAGCCCTGTGCCCTGGTCCCCAAATCACAGGGAACTCAGCCCCTACCTGCTTCCACAGGAAGATCTGCTGGCCTTGAGCCAGCCTCCCCTGGCTCCCGTTGTGCACCAGTGGGCCTGGGCTGGTCTTCCTCCCGGGCTCGTGGCCTTCAGACTCCCAGCTCCAGCTGCAGCTGCTCACAGCTGTGCCCACAGCCAGCCCTGTGTCCCAAGGGTCAGCCAGTGTCCAAGCCCCAGAGGTGGCTCCCCGGCGCTCACATCCACACACACACATGCAGGGTGCAACACACACAGGAGCTCCTTTTGCACCTCAGGCTGCCCGGGCATGGTGCTGAAACCTGACCCTGTACTCTGAGGCCACTGGGGGCTCAGGGAAGCTCTTCTGCACAGGGGCTTCGCTAGTCTCCACGCCTGTGGCCTCAGTCCCACATGTGGCCCGGCCCTTGGCCTCGAGGAGCTGAGCACTTACACAGCTCTGCTGAGCCGACCCCTCGCCCAGACACAGGGGCATGACCTGCCGGCCCGCAGGACCAGATGCACATCCTGTACCCACAGCTTCTAACAAAGGTCCCAGATTGTGCGTCTCACCATCTTTTCACCAAACACAGAGGCAGCCTTTCTCTAAGCAAAGTCACCTCTCCATCCTTTCAGACAAGAGCATCTGGCGTGTGGGTCTGAGCCTGGGGTGAGGGTTTCCTTCTGGCCCCTCGAGAAACCCCGTGACAAACAGCAGCAGGTTCAGCGGGGTCGGGGTCCTACTGGGGGACGGAGTCTCCCAGCCACGCCAACCACAGGCACCATGCGACTCACACCATAAACGCCAGCTCAGGAAAAACACCTGTGCTTGAGACTGAATTCTCAAAGTCAAGTCTAACCAGCTCAGGGGTTTGAAAGCCCAAACGTGCCCTCAGAGTTCAGCTGTAGAGGCAGGCCACACTGGGCCCCTTCTTCATGCCAGGGTTAGAAGCCGTGTGGACGGAGTAGCAGAGAGCCACCGCTGGGCGGGGGGCTTCATCCACTGCTGCCCCCGACCTGCTCCTCCTCTGCTGGGAGGGAGCCTGGTTGGTCCTGCAGTTCCCACGGTCGGAGGTTTAAGCAACAGCCAGTTCCAGATGAAAACCCTCGCTTTCTGTCCCCAGAATCTGACCTTGATCTCAGTTCCTAATTATGCCAGGGGTGCCTTGGAATGACCTTACCTGGTCTCAGGGGTCCATGGGGGGTCTGGAATCTCCGTGAGGCTCCTTTGGACCAGTGTCCACCCTGCATCCTGAAATGAGGGGCCTTGACAGGAAACACGTGATGCAGCAAGGCCAGCAGATGCGGCTGTGACTGCGCTGGACAGTCTGTGCCTCACAGTCCCCAGAGGAGGGTGGCAGGGCCGAGGGAGCGTGGTTTCTGTGGGAAGGCCCAGGGGAGGCAGGCGGAGGGTGGGCAGGCCTGTGGGATTCCAGGGGTCCCAGGGTGCAGGGCCATCCCTGGCTGTCTGGCACCCCGTCCTGGGTGAGGAGGGCAGGTGGATCGTGGCTCAGAGTGTGGGTTCCCCTGAGGAGAGGGTGAGGGTCCTGGATTGCTCAGTGTGTATTTCAAAAGTGCGCCAGGAGGCCCAGACCCAGCACCGGGCGTCAGAACAAGGCATGTAGGGGTGGGTGTGCAGGGCGGACATCGGGATGCTGGAGACACGGTGAGCACAGTGACGAGCTGGGAGGCACCACAGACTCGCAACAGAAGGTGATGTGTGCCATCCTGGAGGCGAAACTCGAGACCCAGGTGTGGGCAGGGCGGCTTCCTTTGAGGCCTCACCCGTTGGCGGGTCCCGGGCCCTCGCTGGGCGTCCCTCTGCAGTCTGTGTCCCGACCACCTCACTGTAAGGACACTGGTCCTCCGCGTCAGGGCCCCTGGTGACCTCATTTAGCCTTAGTCACTTCCATTGCGCTCCGCCACCCTGGGGTCAGACGCGCAGCTCAGCCCAGGGCAGCCGCTGTGTGGGCACCACACAGCCCCGGCCATCTCTGCCTCGGATCACCCACATGAGAAGCAGAGAAGAGTCGCTGTCACTTAAGTTTCCAAATTCCCAAAGGTCCCAAATGGGATTTACCATCAGCTGCTACTTCCCCTAATCCAGGAAACCGGTCCAGAAGGCAGCAAGGCTGCTGGTCTGAATGTGCTGTGAGCCGCTGACAGGCCGACCCCCAGGAAGGTACAAGGGGACGAGGGAAACATCTGGGGTGGAGCCTCCTTCTTATCGGTGAGGGGCTGGTTCCATGAGCTCTCAGCCCAGCCCAGCACAGCATGACAGGCCTGCACATTCTCCTTTACCCAGAATATGAGCAAAAGCTTCACCATGAAGCACCATGGAAGGGTGGCCTACGATGCCGACGTGCTAAAGATGTTTTGGGAGAAAAAAATTGAGCTTCACACGGAACAACTGCAAAAGGAGGACATGAGGATCCGCAGGAGCGCCCTGGACAGGTGAGCTCGGTGCCAGCAACCTGAGGGCACAGAGACACACCTGTACCGGGGCTGCCAGCCTTCAGGGTGCAGGAGTCTACAGACCCCACCACCACCCGCTTCCCACCCCCAGACCAGTGTCGCCTGAGGAGTGGGTCCGAACCACTGAACATCAACCATGCCAACTCAGCTTCAGAATCACATCACTGTTCAGTAGTGGTAGAGAAGAACACCCCATCCCTCCCTCGCCCATCCCTCCATCAGCCCTTCCTCCATCACCCCTTCCCTCCATCACCCCTTCCCTCCATCACCACTTCCCTCCATCACCCATCCCTCCATCACCCATCCCTCCATCACCTTATCTCTCCATCACCCCATCCTTCCATCACCTTATCCCTCCGTCACCTTATCCCTCCATCACCTTATCCTTCCATCACCTTATCCATCCTTCCATCACCTTATCCATCCTTCCATCACCTTATCCCTCTGTCACCTTATCCCTCCATCACCTTTTATCCCTCCTTCCATCACCTTATCCCTCCATCACCTTATCCCTCCATCACCTTATCCAACCTTCCATCACCTTATCCCTCCATCACCTTATCCATCCTTCCATCACCTCATCCATCCATCACCCCATCCCTCCATCACTTTATCCTTCTATCACCCCATCCCTCCATCACCTTATCCCTCCATCACCCCTTCCCTCCATCACCCATCCCTCCATCACCCCATCCCTTCATTTCCAATCTCCTGAGGGCCCTGTAGGAAGTGGCCCTGCAGAGTTCATCTGAGTTTATCTGTTTTCTGACATTTGCTCCCACTGGATGCAATCAATCAGCAAGTCCATCCTGCTCCTTGTCACACATGTGCTTGACTTACAGACTCAAAACCAACTCCACTTTCTTTCTGAGTGGACTCAGGGGTCTGTGGGTGCTGATGGGGTGTGTCCTAGGTGACCTTGAGCAGTGGACAGTTAAGAGGGAATGTTAGCACATAATTTGCACCAAGACAAAGTCTCAGATGGTCAGAAACTTCCAAAGTGGCCCCAACCTTAGTCCCCAAATAGCGCCAGCAGCTGCTGCCCTGCGAGCTAGGCTGGAGAGGCGGATTCTTGGCTGCTGTGGAGGGCTCAGCCTTGGTACTGACCCTGCCAGTGGCCAGAGGTCTGCTTGCCATGCTGCACCCCCCATCCAGTGCTTCTGGCCGCTCGGCACAGGTGTGCGGCTGTGGCGCCTCCTGTCCACACCTTGTGGCCCCCAGAGCTGGTCACTGTCCTCACCTGGCCTCCTGGGGCAGGGGTCCTGGCACAGAACCCTCATCTGAAGGGCTCCTGGCCCAGGATCCCTGCTGGGTCTCCGTGGCCTCCTCCCTGTCCTTCATGTGCCATCAGGCCCAGGACATTCTGGGTCTCGGCCCACAAGGGAAGGTCCCAGGAGCAGGCTGCGGGTCAGCACTGCCTCGCCGGTCACTGAGGCCCTGGGCGGGGCTGACAGCCTCCTCTGTCAGGGGAGACGTGTTGGAGACGCAGCCTCAGCCTGCCCCCAGCCACCCCCCACACACACGCACCTTGGGCGGCAGCAGTTCCGCCCTCGCCCCCAGGCCGTCAGGGCTGTCCCGGCCTCTCTGCTAGCTCGAAGGAGGCGCCCTCCTCCCTGTGTGGGCACGTCCCACCAGTTTGCCCAGCAGCCCCGGAGGCAGGTCCAGGCCAGGCTCCCATCCCAACCCTCTCCCTGCAACCCAAACCCCATGCTCACATGGGGCCCAAGGGCGTGTTCAGTCTACGGGGGCCTGACCCCTCGGCGGGCCTGTCTGCCCTGGGTCACCACTGGGTGTCGTGCCGTGGTCCCACCACAGGCCCCTGTCCCTGGAAGCGAGCGCCCGAGGGCCCGCCTGGGGTCCTGGGTGGGGCAGGCCGACCAGGGCGCTGCGTCTGGGCCTCTGGTCCTGCAGGGACTGGCCTGCCCCCGGCTGCGCTTTCCCCTCTGGGAGGAGCCCACGGGGCCCTTACTGGCGGGCAGGCGGGGCCCTCGGAGACGGGGTGGGCACCGGGCCTCGGGCTCGGGCAGCCCGGTGTGCCGGGTCCTCACTGAACCGAAACGGCCGCCCCCAGGCTCCGCGACGAGTGGGCTCGGCAGCTGGAGAGGAGGAACCAGATGTTGCAGAGCTCCCGGGAGGCGCCCCCGCGGCCAGCCCCGCCGGGCACCCCCGCCCTGCGCGCCGGGGACCAGCCTGCGGCTTGAGAGCGCCGCTCCCCCGCGGCCCTCGCCGCCCTTGCGGCAGCCCAGCCCCCGCGTGGTTTTGCGTCGCTAGCGTAATGTAAGCGCCCAATAAAATCTCAGATGAGTGGATGTCTCGTGCCCATTTCTCTTCACATCTGTAAAATGCACACACACCAAAAGCGAACATAATGCTGCTAACCTCCAGTTAGAAAGAAATCGCCGGACTGTGGGGACTTGGGCAAATGTGAACACAAGTTAGTTCACCTTTGACCAAAATGTCTGCAAAAGCTCCGCCTAAGGACAGTGCCCAGCATGAAGCTGTGTAAAGCCGTGTGCTCCCCAAGTCCCTTCAGAGTCCTCACTCACCACCGCATCATCTCAGGAAGCAACGCAGCCTCTCCCTCACTTGGGTTTGGAGGCACAGTCTCCAGAGGCCGCAGAGGCCGATAGGGCTGGGACTCAGTGTTTCAGTGTTGCCCCTGCCTATCCCCCCAGTGGGGGCTGTGACCTCCCCGGGCCCCCGGATGAGCAGAGGGCTTGAGCCCGCAGCAGAGGCCGGGCTGAGACAGGAGGACCAGGAGCCAACCAGAGGCCCACCGGGGCTGCACCCCCTCCACACTACCCACAGTGGGAGCCTCCACGCTGGCAGGACGGGACTCCCGGAAGGGGGCTGGGGCCCGGCTGTGCCATCTCTGCAGATCGTGCAGATCGTGTAACGGGGAGGACAGATCTGACTCCACCTCAGGTCTTTAACCTTTGTGTTGCGGCGCCTTTGCTATGAGTTAGCAAGATTGGCTATGGCTTGAAATACACAGGTCAGCCCGCTCTCAAGGCTCCGACCTTTACAGGCATAATACTTTCTCATTCATACAGAGATTAAAGGTTGCAGAACAGAGGATAACATTTTCCCGTTGGAGGTTTACAGCAACATCGTCACCTGATCTACGCGGGCAGCTGCAAGAACAAAGGAGTCCCACAGCAAGAAGTTCACCACAAGCAGCCAAACCCCCTCCCCTTTCAGTATAAAAGGATCCTGAATTCTAAGTCGGCCGAGACATTCTCTGGGACTCTGGCCCGCCCTTGTCTCCGTCAGCTGGTTTTCTGAGTAAAGTCGCTGTTCTGTGCCACAGCTCATCTCCCCCATTTATTGGGCTGTTGTGTAGTGAACAGTACAGGTTTGGACTCCGTAACAGTTGGGTTTGGGTTCTGTTTTGTTCTGACCCCCGATCCAGTTGGCAAGGAGGGGAAAGGGTTGTGGGAGCTTCTCCAGAGTCTTAACCAAAGGAAAAAACGCCAACACAAGTGGCCACGTGACATCCACAGCATTTCCAGAGCTGTCCACAGTAGACTGGATCACAAGCGAACATCCAGCAGAAAAGGTCTGGAACCTGACACAAATATGGGTGCTTGACTCGCCAAATGGCCCAGTGGAGAGGGCCCAGAGAAGGCTTGGCGCAACACCAACCTGCAAACGCACGTTCTTGGGCCACCCTGCAAGCTGTCCATCAGAGCTCGTGACTCAGGACATTCCACCGATGAACACGCGGGGAATGTGGTGATTAACAGCCCTAAAAATAGCTGGAGAATAGAAGTCTGTCACTAAGACTCGAAAAGCCCCAAGCTGCTCCAGGGTAATTTCATCTGATGATGTGCTTAGAGCTCCGCGCTGTCAACACGGATAAACAGAGGCGTCTGCTTGGACCGTCTGGGGGACGGGCGTGTTGGTCCCGAACCCCATCCTCAGGGCCTGCCACGCTGCAGTGACCCGCTGACCTTCCTCCTCGTGGCAGAAGCCAGGGTGGCATAGAGACAAGGCTCTTCACCAGCCGCAGCTTCTCCATCACTGATCTTGGTCCGGGCAAAGCTGAGCTACCCCGGAGACCGGCGGGTGCTTCATGCAGGGCGGGGACCAAGGAAGGGGGCGGGGACCTGTCTCTTATACACATCTAGATGTGTATATTTTTTTTTTTCTGGAGGAGATTTTGAGACACAGAGAAATGGGGGCAGAGCTTGGAGGAGACACAGAGAGTCTCTTCCGTCCACAAGCCCTCGCCCTCCCCCAGGACTTGAAGCGGCTGAGGAAGGTCATAGGGCCCAAGGGCTGGGGGTCCCCCGACTCCCTGGACTCCGGGGGCGGCCCGGAGTCGGGGCTCATCTGCCGTCGTTTAGGGGCCGACGCCTGCTGCAGGGGGCTCCGTGTGGCTCCTGCCGCCCGCAGAGAGCCGGGCCCCTGCCCCGGGCGGTCAGCTCTCCCCAAAGCGGCGTGGCTGCTCGGCTCTGGCTTATCCTGACACAACGGGACGAGGCCCGCTAGCTAACTGAGCTTCGGTCTGCTAAACCATGGAAGGGTTTGCCGGATTCAATGATATTCAGCAGAACCGCACACTCTGAGTAGTCACTGTGGCCCGGAGTCCACGGCTGCTCGTCCTCCAGAGCTGAGTCGGGTCGGGGAGCTGAGGGACTGCCAGGCACAGCTCCAGGGCCGGGGCCTCCCTCCACCGGGCTCGGCCCCGTCCCTGGGCTTGGTCCTCGTCCCTGAGATCCTTGCCCGGCCTGGGGGGCACTCGGAGCACACCCCGTTCTGGCAGGACCACAACCCTCAGCCCAGAAACCCCCTGATAACATGGTCATCTTCCTACCGCTTCCTCTCAGTAGAGCACGACAGGGTCTTGCTGCCACATGAGTTACAAAGAAAACTTGTGCTTTTCAGAGCTGTTTGGACCTGGAAATGCAGGTGAGGGTTTGAGGGGCTGTCGACTTGGGAAGAGAAGCGCTCACACGGGCCTGGTCTTTGACTTTTAGATCCCTGGGTGGTACCCTGGGGGCTTCCTGGAGGAGGGTCCCCTCGATGGGGCGGTGATGCTGGGACTTGGCAAACCAAGAGCAGGGCCAATTATAGGAGGAAGGCCTCCTAGAGGTGGCTGGTGCATACCGTGTCTCTTTCCTCAGCATTCATCTTTAAAAAAAAGAGCATTTCCCAGGCTAGCCACAATTAAGTTACTGTACTTAACAGAAAAGTATAAAGACTCTTGGACACCAGCTAGTGCCAAGTCCCTTTTCGACTGTCCCCAGTTCCCGCGAGAGCAGGTTTGTGTGATCGAGACTCACATCAAATAGGCCCCTCCCGTGTCTCTCGGGAAAGCCAGCGCCCTAGGGGCTGTCCCTGGCTGACTGCCCTCACTGCTCTGCTTGCCTATCCTGTCCCCTCCCGACCCTGCTCACCCGCCCCGTCCCCTCCCGACCGCCCTCACTGCCCTGCTCACCCGCCCTGTCTCCTTCCTCAAAGACGGAAACTCTAAGGGCGCAAGGGGCTTGAGCTAAACACGGAGGCTGGCTGGCCTGCCACCAAAACCAGCACCCGGGCGCCCTCTGAGTGAGACTGAGTCTACACCCGCCAGCGTCCAGGAGGCACACCCCCCTCAGTGCCTGAAGCCCAGGTCCCCAGCAGTCACCCCTCTGAGGGTCTGGTCACAGCCCCCACCTTGTCCCAGGGGTCACTTCCAGCAGCTGACACTGGGGACTCGCTAATCTGCCACCCTTCCATGCTCATTAGACAGCACCCCTTTTTCAAGTGGGTCTTCCTCATGACTGGAGTGATTTACTTAGACTGACTCTAGTGGGAGCAGAAAGCAGGGAAGTGTTACACTGTCCCTTTGACACCAATAATCAAAAGAAAGAGTTGGCTTAATTTCTGCACTATATCCCTTCTCATGATTTCTCTCGTCTGAGCATCACCATGGATTCGTGGATTTACGTAAACTGGATGCAATCAATCAGCCCTAAGCATCACTCTACCCAATGCTCAAATTCTCACAGATCTGACCAGTGAGATCCTTTCCAAATCAGCTTCTTTTTGATGGAACTCCATTAATCTTTGAAATGTCCCTGGCTTTCTGGAACAACAAAAAGTCCTAAACTGGTATTCACCAGATTTGCCCCAGAAAGAAAATGAATAAACAAATCATGGTACATCCAATAGTAAAATAGTACAAATAAAAAGGAGCAAACTGTTCATATGTGTATCAATGCTGGTGAACCTCGAAAACAGCAGGTGTGGTAAAAGGAGGCAGGGCTGTGACGGAGACGCACCCATCCTGCAGGTGACATTGGTGACATCCCAGAAAGGGCACAGCCATTCCTGGCGGAAGTGGGACCTGGTCCCCTCTGGGCAGTGAACCAGCGCCAAGAAGCCTGGGGACCACGTGGGGTGGGGACACCCAGGTCTTGTTTGGGTGGAGGTTACACGACACACAGTCCTCAGCTGGGCCCTGGGAGTGCACGCTTTACTGAGCATGAACTTCATCCCAACAGAAAAGGCTTAGGGCAGGGAGACTGCCCATCTGAAGGGACACGCTGCCCCAGGGAGGTGCAAGCTGGGTCCCGGTGGGGCCAACGGACTTCTCCCACCCAGGGTTCTGGGGTCCCCGGTCCCGAGTGTTGCCCACTGGGGTCTGCTGTCCCTCTCCTCCCTGGGGGACCCTGACCCACGCCTGGGACAGCTGAGCGGTCCGTGGGCCCCTCCGCCCAGGCCGGAGGAGGGAGGTTGGTCTCTGACTGATGGGCTCCATCCAGCCACCCTGAACCCACAGCAGCCGCCAACCCACATGGCCCTCCCCTGCCAGCACTCCCTCTGGGACCCCAGCCCAGGGCGTGCCCCTGTGGGGCCCCCGTTCCTGGGAGGGAATGGGTCCCAGGGCCTTGGCAGCGGGCCCCAGGGGCAGACAGGGGGCCATCAGAGTGGTGTCCAGGGTGCTTGCCAGGGGGCCGTAGAAGGCAAGAGGTTGGCAGGACTGTGCAGGGGAGATGGGGGGCCTCGGCCAGACCCTGAAGGGCATCTGTGGACACGTCCGGGTGAGGAAGGGGCAGGCCTCACCCTTGTGCAGAGGACGAGAGTCTGCCGGGTGGGGGGCAGCCCCACCCTGGCCCCACCCAGGGAGCACTGAGCTACAGGGCTGGGCTGCAGCTGAGTGGTCCCCGCAGAGATAAGGCTGTGGTCCAGGACGCAACCGGCGCTGTAAGCAGGCTTTTCTCTCCTGGAGAGACAGAGACTCTGTGCAGAACACGCGGGCCCCCTGATCCGTGCCATGGTCAGCGGGACGGTGCCCGCCTCGGTGTCCACGTCCTGATCCCAGAGCCCGTGGGCATGTGACCTGCACACACACTGACCTCTCAGAGGGAATTAAGTCAGGGGTCTTGAGACGAGCATCATTCCAGAAGGGCCAGCGTCAGCACCCGGGTCCCTGTAGGGGGTGGCGGCTGACTGGCTCAGAGGGACGCCTGCACCTGTGCGCACCGCAGCATCATTCACAGAACAGCGAAGGGTCTGTAGGCGGATGGATGGGCAGCGAAGCCGGGTATATATACATGCAAACTCTCCAGCCACAAGAAGGAAATCCTGCCGTTTGTGATGACAGGGCTGGACCTTCACAACATTAAACTGAAATAAGCCAGAAAGAGGAGGAGATGGTTGGATGGCACCACCGACTCAAAGGACACGAGTTTGAGCAAACTCCAGGAGATGGTGAAGGACAGGGAAGCCTGGAGTGCTGCAGTCCATGAGGTCGCAGAGTCGGACACGACTGAGTGACTACACAACTACAGCAAAGCCAGCTAAAGACGGAAGCCCTAGGGCCTCACTCGAGGGGATCGGGTGGGAAAGGGCGCAGAGAGTCGATGGTGTTGCCTGCTGCTGGGGGCGGGGGAAAAGGGACATGTTAGCCAAGGACATAAATTCTGGCTCTAAGTTCAGAACCTCGGGACTGATGCCCAGCCTGGGGACTCTAGTTACAGGACTGCACCGTATGCTTGGGAGCTGTGGAGAGAGTGGGTCTTAAATGCTATCCCCACACACACAAAAAAAGTACCTATGTGAGATGATGGGGATGGTAGCTAACCTCACTGTGGAATCATTTCATGACATGTGCATGCATCAAATCACCACCGCAAGCTTACACAACCTGTTATATTAATTATATGTCAATAAAGCTGGGAAAAAGTGGGAGGTGAAAGGTTGAGGCCGAAAGCCATGAGCTGAGCCAGGACTGGTGACCTCCAGAGGAGACGGTTTGGATCTGGGGCCAGAGGTGAGGCTTAATAACTCGGAGCTTTTGTGTAGCAAAGTTTTGTTGAAATATAAAAGAGATAGAGAAAGCTTCTGAGATAGTCATCAGAAGGGGACAGAAAGAGTGCCCCCTTGCTAGTTTTTAGCAAGGCATGGCAACCCACTCCAGTGTTCTTGTCTGGAGAATCCCAGGGATGGGGAAGCCTGGTGGGCTGCTGTCTATGGGATTGCACAGAGTCGGCCACGACAGAAGCGACTTAGCAGCAGCAGCAGCAGCAAGCTGCTAGTCGGATAAATGAAGCACCTCAGGACTGAATCAGTTGCCCTGGGTCCCTCTCCCACAGCATGCATTTTGAGATATAGAATGGCACAAGGGGAGTCATCTTCAGCCATAAAACAATTGACATGTATCTTGAAGAAAGGAAGATTTCCAAGCAAATAGTTAGTTTCATTAACATAGCTTAACATTTCCATGAGTACCACGCACTGGTTTGCTGAGCCACTATCAACTCAAGGTTTGAGAAAAAGATTAGTCTTAGGCAGAACCGATTTGAAGAAAGGCAGATTCTAAAGCAAATACATAGTTTCACTAACATAGCTTAGGCTCAGAAGGTAAAGCATTTGCCTGCAATGCAGGAGAGCCGGGTTCAATTCCTGGGTCAGGAAGATCCCCTGGAGAAGGAAATNCGAACAAAATCTCCCATCTTATATCAACACCAGTTACGAGGTATTTCCATGAATATTTAATACATTTAAATGACAGCAACACAATTGTTTCAGTACCAAGGCATGCCTCTTGATATCCATATTTCTCTCACTCTCTTTGTCACAGGCTTGAAAATTCATAGCCTTTGACGCATCCCTCTTATGGCCTATACATTACTTAATTAATATGCTCTTTCAATAACCCCCATCCTCCAATCATTTATTTCTTAACATTCTAAAGGTCACAACTTTCATACCTGTCTCTTATACACATCTAGATGTGTATAAGAGACAGCATCAGTGGTGGCAAGGCCTGTGTCACACACACTTCACCCTTCACGGGCAATCGATTTGAAGCACGTCTCGGAAAACTCCTGGGCTTCCCTGGTGGCTCAGCTGGTAAAGAATCCGCCTGCAATGAGGGAGACCTGGGTTCCATCCCTGGGTCGGGAAGATTCCCTGGAGAAGGGAGAGGCTACCCACTCCAGTGTTCTGGCCTGGAGAATTCCGTGGACTAGTCCCTAGGGTTGCAGAGTCAGACACGACTGAGCGACTTTCACTTCACTTCATAAAATACATAGACAACAGTGATTATTCCTACATGCAAACTGAAGAGCAGGGAAGCTGGAACTTGATCAAACAGGGCTGAGGCTCCGAACACCAGGTGGGGGATGTCTGTGTAAAGACACAGCCCACCTCCCTGCACGGACCCAGAACAAAGCCCTGCCCTCCCCCCAGGACTCTCTCAGGTTAGTTTCAACCAGGGTGGGGGAACCGGGGTGCTACGTGGGGGGGACTCGGGGACCTCGAGCAAAGGAGCCGCACTCGGGGCAGCACAGTCTGTGGACAAGAAGGCAGAGACCAGAGCGCCAGGGCGAGGGACAGCAGCCTGGGTCAGGACCCCCGGCCAGCGCGGAGGAGCAGGCCTTCACAGGCCCCATGGGGGCGCTGCCTCTGCTTCTCAGCCCACGAGGGTTCATCACCCTCAGAGGGTCTAGTCGGCCAACGCCAGTGCGTGTGAGTCCAGCAGTGCAATGTGCCCCAGGCCCAGCCCTGTGCTGAGGCCCCCCTCACTGCACTAAGGCCCCAGCCCTACATTGAAGGCCCCATCTACGCTGAGCCCCCCCCTGCACTAAGGCCGCAGCCCAGCCCCGCCGAGTCCCCCACCTGCAGCCATGTCTTCTCCAATCCCTCCCAGCCAATGTGTGCAGACTGGGCTTCTCACGGCTGCAGCTTTGAAAGACACTGGCAGAATGATACCTAAAAAAGCAGGGCATCACTGGAGAGGCCCCCGGAGCCAGCCCAGGTCATCCTGAGACCGCAGGCATTGTCACAGGGTACCCACCAAGGGTGTCTCATGCCTCATCCTGAGCCTCATCCTGACGGGAGGGGCCTTACCCCTCTACGCCCCCCAGAAGACGGTGGACAGAGGCAGCCTCGGAAGGCCCCCGCAGAGACAGACACAAGCGGAAGTCGCCACGGAAACAGCACAACATCTGAAATAAAAACTGCATGGATGGGCCTAACTCCAGATAAAGGCGAGAGAGCCAGAGGGAGAGGAACTGGAATCATCCCACCACGGAACAGAAGGCAAAATAAAGGAAGATCAACGCCTAACCCCCAGTACCACTTGGAGAAAACAGAGGGGCTTGTCCAACACGGCGCCTCGAGGCGAAGGGGAGTGAGGACATGGGCAGAGACGAGCCCGTGGCTCCGGAGCGAGGGGTGCCTTTCCGAGGCAGCCCCAGGGGGCCCCCACCCTGCCCTGCTCTGCGGTCTCGAGCCCTCTCCCGGCGTGTCTCCAGCAAATCCTGAGCTTCCCCTCCCTCGAGTCCGCCTCCCAGCATCTGCTACCAGGAACCCGGCCTGCGCGCTGCCTTGGGCTGCAAGTTTACAGACGTGACACACACTTGGAGTCACACTGACGTGAGGCTCTGAACTTTGTGAGACGGCAACAGACAGAGGCTTAAGACACGTCGTGGATAACTGCCAACAGAGTCACCGCGAGGTACAGGCAGAAGGGCGACAGAGATGAACGAGAAGGCGAGGGCTCCAGTGCCCCCGGGCCGCGCAATAAAAGCGATGGAACGGCTTCCGGTGGGTAAGTGGCGCCCTGTTTTGGTTGCACGAGACTCCTTTCAAAAACTAAAGAAAAATTAGCAGAAATAAAGAGCCTCAGTTCAGTTCAGTTCAGTCGCTCAGTCGTGTCCGACTCTTTGCGACCCCATGAATCGCAGCACGCCAGGCCTCCCTGTCCATCACCATCTCCCGGAGTTCACTCAGACTCACATCCATCGAGTCCGTGATGCCATCCAGCCATCTCATCCTCGGCCGTCCCCTTCTCCTCCTGCCCCCAATCCCTCCCAGCATCAGGGTCTTTTCCAATGAGTCAACTCTTCGCATGAGGTGGCCAAAGTACTGGAGTTCCAGCTTTAGCATCATTCCTTCCAAAGAAATCCCAGGGCTGATCTCCTTCCGAATGGACTGGTTGGATCTCCTTGCAGTCCAAGGGACTCTCAAGAGTCTTCTCCAACACCACAGTTCAAAAGCATCCATTCTTCGGCGCTCAGCCTTCTTCACAGTCCAACTCTCACATCCATACGTGACCACAGGAAAAACCATAGCCTTGACTAGACGGACCTTAGTCGGCAAAGTGATGTCTCTGCCTTTGAAGATGCTATCTGGGTTGGACATAACTTTTCTTCCAAGGAGGAAGCGTCTTTTCATTTCATGGCTGCAGTCACCATCTGCAGTGGTTTTGGAGCCCAGGAAAATAAAGTCTGACACTGTTTCCACTGTTTCCCCATCTATTTCCCATGAAGTGATGGGACCAGATGCCACGATCTTCGTTTTCTGAAGGCTGAGCTTTAGGCCAACTTTTTCGCTCTCCTCTTTAGCCCTTTCATCAAGAGGCTTTTTAGCTCCCCTTCACTTTCTGCCATAAGGGTGGTGTCATCGGCATATCTGAGGTGACTGATATTTCTCCCGGCAATCTTGATGCCAGCTTGTGTTTCTTCCAGTCCAGCGTTTCTCATGATGTACTCTGCAGAGAAGTTCAAGAAGCAGGGTGACGATATACAGCCTTGACGGACTCCTTTTCCTCTTTGGAACCAGTCTGTTGTTCCACGTCCAGTTCGAACTGTTGCTTCCTGACCTGCATACAGATTTCTCAAGAGGCAGGTTAGGTGGCCTGGGATTCCCATCTCTTTCAGAATGGTCCACAGTTTCTTGCGATCCACACAGTCAAAGGCTTTGGCATAGTCGATAAAGCCGAAGCAGATGTTTTTCTGGAACTCTCTCGCTTTTTCCATGATCCAGCGGATGTTGGCCATTTGATCTCTGGTTCCTCTGCCTTTTCCAAAGCCAGCTTGAACATCAGGGAGGTCACGGTTCACGTATTGCTGAAGCCTGGCTTGGAGGATTTTGAGCATTACCTTCCTAGCGTGTGAGATGAGGGCAACTGTGCGGTCGTTGGAGCATTCTTTGGCGTTGCCTTTCTTTGGAATTGGAATGAAAACGGACCTTTTCCAGTCCTGTGGCCACTGCTGAGTTTACCAAATTTTCTGGCATATTGAGTGCAACACTTTCACAGCATCATCTTTCAGGATTTGAAATAGCTCCACTGGAATTCCATCACCTCCACTAGCTTTGTTCGTAGTGATGCTTTCTAAGGCCCACCCGACTTCATATTCCAGGATGTCTGGCTCTAGATGAGTGGTCACATCATCATAGTTATCTGGTCCTGAAGATCTTTTTTGTATAGTTCTTCTGTGTATTCTTGCCACCTTTTCTTAGTATCTTCTGCAAGGTACATACCATTTCTGTCCTTTATCAAGGCCATCTTTGCATGAAATGTTCCCTTGGTAAATTTTTCTTGAAGAGCTCTCTAGTCTTTTCCATTCTATTGTTTTCCTCTATTTCTTTTCATTGATCACCAAGGAAGGCTTTCTTATCTCTTCTTGCTATTCTTTGGAACTCTACTTTCAAATGGGTATATCTTTTTTTTCTCCTTTGCCTTTTGCATCTTTCTTTTCTCAGCTATTTGTAAGGGCTCATCAGACAACTATTTTGCCTTTTTGCATTTCTTTTTCTTGGTGATGGTCTTGATCACTGCCTCCTATACAATGTCATGAACTTCTATCCATAGTTCTTCAGGCACTCTATCAGATCTAATCCCTTGAATCTATTTGTCACTTCCATTGTATAATTGTAAGGGATTTGATTTAGGTCATACCTGAATGCCCTAGGGTTTTCCCTATTTTCTTCCATTTCAGTCTGAATTTGGCAGTAAAGAGTTCACGATCTGAGCCACAGTCAACTCCTGGTCTTGTTTTTGCTGACTGTATAGAGTTTCTCCATCTTTGGCTGAGAAGAATATAATCAATCTGATTTCAGTATTGACCATATGGTGATGTCCATGTGTAGAGTCTTCTCTTGTGTTTTTGGAAGAGGGTGCTTGCTATGACCAGTGCATTCTCTTGGCAAAACTCTGTTAGCCTTTGACCTGCTTCATTTTGTACTCCAAGCCCAAATTTGCCTGTTACTCCAGGTATCTCTTGACTTCCTACTTTTACATTCCAGTCTGCTATAATGAAAAAGACATTTTTGCGGTGTTAATTCTAGAAGGTTTTGTAGGTCTTTATAGAACCATTCAACTTCAGCTTCTTCAGCATTATTGGTTACGGTATAGGCTTGGATTACTGTGAAATTGAATGGTTTGCCATCAAACCATTCAGTTGAATGGAAATGAACAGAGATCACTCTGTTGTTTTTGAGATTTCACCCAAGAACTGCATTTTGGACTCTTTTGTTGACTGTGATGGTTACTCCATTTTTTCTAAGGGATTTTTGCCACAGTAGTAGATATAATGGTTATCTGAGATAAATTCACCCATTGCAGTCCATTTTAGTTCACTGATTCCTAAAACATTGATGTTCACTCTTGCCATCTCCTCTTTGACCACTTCCAATTTGCCTTGATTCATGGACCTAACGTTCCAGGTTCTTATGCAATATTGTTCTTTACAGCATTGGACTTTACTTCCATCACCCGTCACATCCACAACTGGGTGTTGTTTTTGCTTTGGCTCTGTCTCTTCATTCTTTCTAGAGTTATTTCTCTACTCTTCTCCAGTAGTATATTGGGCATCTACCAACCTGGGGAGTTCATCTTTCAGTATCTTATCTTTTTGCCTTTTCATACTGTTCATGGGGTTCTCAGAGCAAGAATACTGAAGTGGTTTGTGTTTCCCTTTTCCAGTGGACCACATTTTGTCAGAACTTTCCACCATGACCTGTCCTTCTTGGGTGGCCTTACATGGCTCCTAGTTTCATTGAAGCTAGACAAGGCTGTGGTCCCCTGTGATCAGATTGGTTAGTTTTCTGTGATTTTGTTTTCCATTGTCTGCCTTCTGATGGAGAAGGATAAGAGGCTTATGCAAGCCTCTTATGGGAGAGACTGACTGAGGGAGAAACTGGGTCTTGTTCTAATGGGAGGGGCCATGTTCAGTAAATCTTTAATCCAATTTTCTGTTGATGGGTGGGGCTGTGTTCTTTCCCAGTTGCTTGACCTGAGGCCAAACTATGGTGGAGGTCATGAAGATAATGACGACCTCCTTCAAAAGGTCCCATGCATGATCTGCCTCCTCACTATAGGACTTGTGGCCATTCCTCACCTTCTCCTCACCTCTCCAAGCCCCTGTTGAAGGAACAGCATTGGCAGCCATTTTTATTTTGTTGTTGTTCAAAACCTTTTTCTCTTTGTTCAAATCTGCTTGGACTAGAGATAAACACATAGCCCAAATACAGCTTCCCTTAGGTAGACAACCTGGGAATAGAATCTCCCCCTTGAGAGTCTGAACTAAGAGACACAGAGATTGTGTTCAAAGGCTCTCGATCAGGAAAAACTCAAGAGCCAGCCAGTGCTGGGTGGATATTTGGGGGCCTGTGTGCAGCAGAAGAAACCCATTCCAGAGAGACAGAGGGACAGAGCAGACATATGGAGAGAGGCAGAGATGTCACCTCGGAGTCCCAGGGAGCTAAGACCAAGAGGGCCTGAGTCTCTTCTCAAGAGTGCTCCCATCCCCAACAGCCTCTCTCCTGATGTTCCTCTGGTTTTTATTCCTTAAAATGCCCTGAGGCTTTTAAATACCCCTCTTCATTCTTCATTTGGGATAACCTCAATAGCTTTTTAGCAAAGAGCCTGAAAATCCAACTATGAAGCAAATCAAACCAATGCCCCTTGTCCTCCACACATCCTTTTATCATAAGTAGTAAAAACCTCAGGGAATGCCATTGGAGGAAGAGGCCAGGTGTGTGTGCATGTTCGAAGATGGCCCCATTGGGTGGGACTTAAGGATCAATGACAGCCTTACACCAGCCTTAAGGAACACCCACAACTGATGATTTCCACTCTGTGAGTCTTTCCAAAGCCCTGCTAAGGTTGTGTGGGGTGTTTCAAGTCCTACAGTGGGAAGGATGTGGGCTGGGAATTCCACAGACCCAGATCCAAATCTCAGCTCCAGTCACCTTTGTGGAAGCCATTTCTTCTTTCTGAAAACTATTTCCTCAATAAGAAAATAGGCATAAAGCTATCTACTCAGAGAGTTGTTGCCTCATGCATACTAAGTGCTCAATAAACGGTCTTCATTTGTGGTCACTGTCGTCCAGCAGAGGGCAGCCCTGTGAAGCTAGGGGGCAGCACATGCCGAGGCTGATTAGAAAGTAAAGTTGTGCAGCTCCTCACCGCTCTCTTCTGTGGAGGCGTGAACAGTCTCATAAATGTCATTCAACACTTTTATACCCTGTTCCTCAAGAAGACTGGGAATTCCTTCCGAGTGAATTAATAGCCTGCATTTTTTGGTATCCCTGAGAGTGGGCAGCCACAGTGTCTTAAACATAGTATGCACACAGAAAGTAAACATGATTTTGTTTTGAAAAATGTCTAGATTGAGTGGTGTAACCTGTAACTTCTCTGCACATAGAGGAAGGGGCCATTGACCCCAAGCAGTCAGGAGCCAAAGCCTCCTGTTTGCATCATTTCCAGTATCTGGTCTGAGGAAGGACACATAGCTATTGGATGGACAATTAGGTGAAAGGATGGGGGCAAGAAGAGATGGAAAAGCCTGGACCAGACAGGAGCCTCAGACGCCAGGCTTCATCCTGTTTCTGGCTCTAATATACCCCATGGTGGGGGCTCACTACCTTAGAGTTTCATTCATTCTGCATTTCTTGAGCATCTACTATGAGCTGAGCACTGTAACAGGCACTACAGATAAAGATAGGAATACAATCAGGCCCCTGTTCTGAAGGGGCACATGGGCTGAAGGTGGAAGAGGACTGGTGTGTACCAGACTTGTCATGGTGTCATTTGTCATATGCACTTTGTCATATGTCAAATGTTATATGTCATATGTCAAGTGTCATAGCAGATATGCACACAAAATGTGATGGGGGCAAGGGAAGGGATTTAATCCAGCAGGGTACACAGGATGGTATCAGGGAAGCTCAGTTCTGTTGCTTAAAAATTTCCTTCCTATGCTATGTCCAAACCACCCAATGTCACTGAGGGTGGAGGAGAGATTTAAACAGGTGTTAGTGAAATTCCCAGCTCCACCCTCACCTGTAGGACCATCAGGACTTTTCCTGGTTGCCTGTGATGAGCCTTCAATGCTTATGGAGGGGGAGGCATCAACTGTAGGCTGAGCCCCGTGTGCTCTGCAATGGGGCCTGGGTCCCTCCTGTGTATATGGGGCTGGGGCTGGCCACATGGCTCCCCTGGACTTCACAGGCCACCTACACTTGTGCTGAGACAAACAAAGGTTCTCAGACTGCCACGCAAGTGCTCAACCACCAGCTCTGGCTCCTCTTGGACTTGATTCCCTGTCATCCCAGAAACCTTGCCTCATGACACCAGACCCAGTAGTTGCTGTGGGAGGAACAAAGATGTACACTGGCCCACAAGTTAACTGGATGTTGATCCAGAAACGTAGGGGAAAAATTAAATAATCACATTTTAAAATTAGTTGTAGAGGAGCTTGACTTACAAGAAACTTACAAAATATGAGTCTGATTTATAAGATCATGCTCTTCACACTGTCCTTCTCTAAGGAGGCCCACCTGCCCCCTGACCACAGGATCTGATGGACTAATGTGGACATTTCCACTTTCGAGGCCTGGCTCCTTCTGTCTATAGGTGCTGAGTAAAGTGTGATTTGAGACAGTTCAGTTCAGTTCAATCACTCAGTCATGTCTGACTGTTTGTGACCCCATGGACTATAGCACATCAGGCTTCCCTGTATTCAAACTCCTGGAGCTTACTCAAACTCATGTCCACAAAGTTGATGATGCCATCCAACCATCTCATCATCTGTCATCCCCTTCTCCTCCCACCTTCATTCTTTCCCAGCATCAGGGTCTTTTCCAATGAGTCAGTTCTTTGCATCAGGTGGCCAAAGTATTGGAGTTTCAGCTTCAGCATCAGTCCTTCCAATGAATATTCAGGACTGATTTCCTTTAGGACAGACTAGTTGGTTCTCCTTGCAGTCCAAGGGACTCTCTGGAGTCTTCTCCAACACCACAGTTCAAAAGCATCAATTCTTTGGTGCTCAGCTTTCTTTATAGTCCAACTCTCACACCCATACATGACTACTGGAAAAACCATAGCTTTGACTAGATGGACCTTTGTCAGCAAAGTAATGTCTCTCCTTTTTAATAAGCTGTCTAGGTTGGTCATAACTTTCCTTCCAAGGAGCAAGCATCTTTTAATTTCTTGGCTGCAGTGATTTTGGACCCCCAAACAATAAAGTCTGTGACTGTTTCCACTGTTTCCCTATCTATTTGCCGTGAAGTAATGGGACCAGATGCCATGATCTTAGTTTTCTGAATGTTGATTTTTTAAGCCAACTTTTTCACTCTCCTCATTCACTTTCATCAAGAGGCTCTTCAGTTCCTCTTCACTTTCTGCTATAAGGGTGGTGTCATCTGCATATCTGAGGTGATTGATATTCTCCTGGCAATCTTGATTCCAGCTGGTGCTTCATCCAGCCCAGCATTTCTCATGATATACTCTGCATGTAAGTTAAATAAACAGGGTGATAATATACAGTGTTGACGTACTCCTTTCCTGATTTGGAACCAGTCTGTTGTTCCATGTCCAGTTCTAACTGTTACTTCCTGACCTGTATACATATTTCTCAAGAGGCAGGTCAAGTGGCCTGGTATTCCCATTTCTTTAAGAATTTTGCACAGTTTGTTGTGATCCACACAATCAAAGGCTTTGGCATAGTCAATTAAGCAGAAATAGATGTTTTTCTGGAACTCTCTTGCTTTTTCCATGATCCAACAGATGTTGGCAAGTTGATCTCTCGTTCCTTTGCCTTTTCTGAATTCAGCTTGAACATCTGGAAGTTCATGGTTCATGTATTGTTGAAGCCTGGCTTGGAGAATTTTGAGCATTACTTTGCTACTGTGTGAGATAAGTGCAATTGTGCAGTAGTTTGAACATTCTTTGGCATTGCCTTTCTTTGGGATTGGAATGAAAACTGATCTTTTCCAGTCCTGTGGCCACTGCTGAGTTTTCCAAATTCTATGGCATATTGAGTGTTACACTTTCACAGCATCATCTTTCAGGATTTGAAATAGCTCCACTGGAATTCCATCACCTCCACTAGCTTTGTTCGTAGTGATGCTTTCTAAGGCCCACTCAACTTCACATTCCAGGATGTCTGGCTCTAGATGAGTGGTCACATCATCATAGTTATCTGGTCCTGAAGATCTTTTTTGTATAGTTCTTCTGTATATTCTTGCCACCTTTTCCTAGTATCTTCTGCTTCTGTAAGGTACATACCATTTCTGTCCTTTATCGAGGCCATCTTTGCATGAAATGTTCCCTTGGTAAAATTTTCTTGAAGAGCTCTCTAGTCTTTCCCATTCTATTGTTTTCCTCTATTTCTTTTCATTGATCACCAAGGAAGGCTTTCTTATCTCTTCTTGCTATTCTTTGGAACTCTACTTTCAAATGGGTATATCTTTTTTTTCTCCTTTGCCTTTTGCATCTTTCTTTTCTCAGCTATTTGTAAGGGCTCATCAGACAACTATTTTGCCTTTTTGCATTTCTTTTTCTTGGTGATGGTCTTGATCACTGCCTCCTATACAATGTCATGAACTTCCATCCATAGTTCTTCAGGCACTCTATCAGATCTAATCCCTTGAATCTATTTGTCACTTCCATTGTATAATTGTAAGGGATTTGATTTAGGTCATACCTGAATGGTCTAGTGGTTTTCCCTATTTTCTTCAATTTCAGCCTGAATTTGGCAATAAAGAGTTCACGATCTGAGCCACAGTCAACTCCTGGTCTTGTTTAGAGTTTCTCCATCTTTGGCTGCAAAGAATATAATCAATCTGATTTCAGTATTGACTGTATGGTGATGTCCATGTGTAGAGTCCTCTCTTGTGTTGTTGGAAGAGGGTGCTTGCTATGACCAGTGCATTCTCTTGGCAAAACTCTGTTAGCCTTTGACCTGCTTCATTTTGTACTCCAAGCCCAAATTTGCCTGTTACTCCAGGTATCTCTTGACTTCCTACTTTTACATTCCAGTCTGCTATAATGAAAAGGACATTTTTGGGGTGTTAGTTCTAGAAGGTTTTGTAGGTCTTTATAGAACCATTCAACTTCAGCTTCTTCAGCATTACTGGTTACGGTATAGGCTTGGATTACTGTGAAATTGAATGGTTTACCTTCAAACCATTCAGTTGAATGAAAATGAACAGAGATCACTCTGTTGTTTTTGAGATTTCACCCAAGAACTGCATTTCGGACTCTTTTGTTGACTATGATGGCTACTCCATTTTTTCTAAGGGATTTTTGCTGCAGTAGTAGATATAATGGTTATCTGAGTTAAATTCACCCATTGCAGTCCATTTTCGTTCACTGATTCCTAAAACGTTGATGTTCACTCTTGCCATCTCCTCTTTGGCCACTTCCAATTTGCCTTGATTCATGGACCTAACGTTCCAGGTTCTTATGCAATATTGTTCTTTACAGCATTGGACTTTACTTCCATCACCCGTCACATCCACAACTGGGTGTTGTTTTTGCTTTGGCTCTGTCTCTTCATTCTTTCTAGAGTTATTTCTCTACTCTTCTCCAGTAGTATATTGGGCATCTACCAACCTGGGGAGTTCATCTTTCAGTATCCTATCTTTTTGCCTTTTCATACTGTTCATGGGGTTCTCAAGGCAAGAATACTGAAGTGGTTTGTGTTTCCCTTTTCCAGTTGACCACATTTTGTCAGAACTTTCCACCATGACCTGTCCTTCTTGGGTGGCCTTACATGGCTCATAGTTTCATTGAGCTAGACAAGGCTGTGGTCCTCTGTGATCAGATTGGTTAGTTTTCTGTGATTTTGCTTTCCATTGTCTGCCCTCTGATGGAGAAGGATAAGAGGCTTATGAAAGCCTCTTATGGGAGAGACTGACTGAGGGGGAAACTGGGTCTTGTTCTAATGGGAGGGGCCATGTTCAGTAAATCTTTATTGTTTCCCTTTTCCAGTTGACCACATTTTGTCAGAACTTTCCACCATGACCTGTCCTTCTTGGGTGGCCTTACATGGCTCATAGTTTCATTGAGCTAGACAAGGCTGTGGTCCTCTGTGATCAGATTGGTTAGTTTTCTGTGATTTTGCTTTCCATTGTCTGCCCTCTGATGGAGAAGGATAAGAGGCTTATGAAAGCCTCTTATGGGAGAGACTGACTGAGGGGGAAACTGGGTCTTGTTCTAATGGGAGGGGCCATGTTCAGTAAATCTTTAATCCAATTTTCTGTCGATGGGTGGGGCTATGTTCCTTCCCAGTTGCTTGACCTGAGGCCAAACTATGGTGGAGGTCATGAAGATAATGACGACCTCCTTCAAAAGGTCCCATGC